>CM036087.1:2530560-2573060 GCA_020631695.1 Trichoderma cornu-damae
TTTTTTTTTTTTTTTTTGGGGCGCATTTTGCTTTTCTTCTATTCATCTATCGAGCACCATTCTCCTCCTCCTCCTCCTCGTCCCCCCAAATCCTTTCTGGCCCGTCAAGGGCCCTCCTCGTTTTTTTCTTCTTCTTTCCTCTTATCTACCCTTTTTTTTTTGCCCCTTCTCTCTCTATTCTATTTTATTCTTTTTTTTTTCCCTTTTTTTCGCGTTCGAGATTGACCGGGTATACCTTCAACGTACCCGTCTCGCTGCTTCTGTCCGAGACCTCGAACTCTTCCTGTCCGTGTTGTTGTGCAACCGGCAGCTTCGCAAAAAGAGCGCCTGGTTGTGCGACCGGAACCCCCGATTGAGATACACACACAGGGGCCGAGAGGGAAGAGGGAATTCGAGAAGCAGCCGTTTCTGCTCCACGCGTCGAGCAGAGGCGTGCCATGGCCTCCAGCAATGACATCTACACCCCCAGCAGCAACTTCAGCCCTCCGCGGCACCAGCGAGCGAAGCCCTCCGTCCTAAAGTTCATCCACCGCCGAGAGCAGTCCGCCAACGACGCCCTGCTGCAGCCGCCCAAGGCCTCGCCCCTGGAGGCGCAGTACACCAACGTCATGCCCGTCGGCAACTTCTCCAGGAACAACCCGGGGGCTCTGGGCGAGCTTCAGCATAATCAGCAGGAGCCCGCTCCCCGGCCCTCTCCCCGTAAATCTCGCGACGAACGCCGACCGGACCTCGAGCCGGCGGGCCGCTCGGACTCGCCTACTAAGAAGAGCCTGTTCCTGAGCATGACCAAGTCGCGGGAATCCTCTCCGACCAAGAGCCCAAAGAAGGCCAAATCCGGAGCCAACCTCACCGGCCTCCTCGGACGCCCTAAGACGGTCAAGAACCTACACAAGCTGGTGACGGATGGCGAGGGGATGCAGCCAGGCAAAGACAAGGAAAACAGGACGCCGGATGAGCCGCTCAGCGCCACGCCGCCCGTTTACGCTCAGTTCGCCAGCAACGAGTCCATGGGCTCTCTGCCGCCCCCCAGCCCGACCAGGAGCTCGAGGAATTCCTCCGACAGACGCTCGGCGGCCAAGGAGCGGCCGCGCACTTTCATGTATCCCACCAGGTCGCAGCAGGACATTAAGAAGTCGTCCGTCAAGTCAGACTCGCCCGGCGGGTCCAAGTCGGGATCCTCCAAGGGCAAGTCTATCCGGGAACGGGGCAAGGTCTTCGGCGCCTTTGCGAGCTTCGGCCACGGCCGGTCCAAGTCGGAGACGTCGACTCCCCGAGGCGGCTCGCCCACCTCGGCGGGGCGCGTGCTCGACTTGAAGGACATCAACAAACAGCTCGAGGCGCTCCTGGATCGCCGAAACATACCGGAAAACCAGCGCTACAAGATGCGCAACTTGAGCGACACCATCAAGATGGAATTCATCAAACAGGACTGGGCAGAGATGCGAGCCGCCAGGCTGGATCGCAAGCCGGATCGCCCTCGAACCAGCGTGAGCAGTAGCGTCAATGGCGGCGGAGGAGGAGGCGGCAGCGGCAGCGGCAGCGGCAGCGGTGGCGGCCGCCGCGCCGCCGCTGCCTCCGCCTCGGCCGCCTCGGCCGTCGTCTCCGATGAAGAGGAGGAGAAGCCGAAGCGAACCCGGGGCAGAAGCTTCACCTTCTCCCGCGCAAAGAAGGAGAAGGAGCAGCAGCAGGGCCGCTCGTCGTCGAAAAAGTCCAGCAAGGGAGAGAGCACGCTGGGCCGTCACTTTAGAAACAAATCATCCGACAGCGTGGCCAGCGACAGGCCGGTTTCGAGCGGCAACTCATCGGCCGGCAGCACTCTGCTGTCCAAGATCAAGCTTCAGCAGGGCCCGGCCGACTACGTCGCGTACCTTCGAAAGGTGCGCCAGCCGCAGCAGGTCGAGGTGGGCAAGCTTCACAAGCTAAGGTTACTGCTGCGGAACGAGACCGTGGCTTGGATCGAAGAGTTTATCCAGCAAGGGGGGATGAAAGAAATTGTCGGACTGCTGAATCGCATCATGGAGGTGGAGTGGAGGTATGTTTATTCCTCATTTGCGTCATGTCATGTCTGTTTTTTTTTTCTTGGCCTATTTTTTTTTACCCACGTCTTTTCCCTTGTCCCCTTCTAACTGGCGTAAATAGAGAGGAGCACGAGGATGCTCTCCTGCACGAGAATCTGTTGTGCCTCAAGGCCCTGTCCACCACAGCAAAGGCAATGGAGTATCTCCACTCCGTCCAGGCCGACCTCTTCCCCAAGCTCCTACACATGCTTTTCGACCCCGAGAAGAAGGGTCCCAGCGAATTCACCACGCGTAACATTGTCACGTCTGTTCTATATACGTACATCGAGTCTGCCTCCTCCGCCGAGCGTGTCATCAGGGCTAGGAGCGTCCTGAGACACTTGCGGGATCCGGAGCCCGAGGAATCCGCCCGACCGCTTCCGTTTGTCTTGGAAATGAGACAGGAGCGTCCCTACCGCGTTTGGTGCAAGGAGGTGGTCAGCGTGACCAAGGAAGTCTTCTGGATCTTCCTCCACCACCTCAACGTGGTGGCGCTAACGCCCGAGACGGACAGCTCAGGCGATGCAGCCATGGGACGGCTTACCAACAACGGCAACGACGAGCAGTACGCATACATGCGCCGCCATTTCCCCCAAGAAAAGGCCCCGGTGCCCGCCGCCCCTTATGTGGGCGGCGTGGAGTGGGACGCGACCAATTACCTCGCGTCTCACCTGGATCTGATGAATGCCATCCTGGCATGCACTCTGTCATCCGAAGAGAGGAACAAGCTGCGAGCCGACTTTCGCATCTCCGGCTGGGAGCGGTGCCTAGGGGGCAGCCTGCGGCTGTGCAAGGAGAAATTCTACGGCCATGTCCACACGGGGTTGAGAACGTGGGTTGCGGCAGCAGCGGAGGACGGCTGGGACGTGAAGGACGTGAGGTACGGGCCGCCTGCTGATGCCCGATCCCCAATTAAGCCTGGCGGCCAGCGGAAGAAGGTCGAGGATGCGCCAAAGATCGACATGCCGAAGCTCGACTTTGGGTCCAACAAGACACAGCCTCCTCCAAAGGACGCTTGGCTGTCGTGACAAGACACCGCTAGTTCGAGACAACGACGGCACTCCGTCGACAATGACCGTTTGCCACGCATCAAGCCCGCAAGACGCACCAATATGCCGTTTTACGTATGTGGAAAGGAGAAGCCCACCTCAACATGTGGCTCTGCCCTCTGGCAATAACCAGCTTGAAAAGAAGAAGGAAAGACGGCCAACAAAAAAAACCGAAAGAAGAAAAAAAGAAGCAATAAAAAAAAAGAAAAGAAAAGAGATTGGGTAAAAAAAGAAACCCAATCAAGAAGATTGCCAAAGGTGTTTATTTGTTGGCGTGTCACCCTTCTCCTGCATTCCTGGATACACACACGCCGATCTGATTGAGATGGAGACATTGGGCAGTGGCAAGGGGCTTATTATTTATTTATTTTGTCTTTTTTTTTTTTTTCCTTATCTTTCCTTTGTTGAAACATTGGGGGCATGGGTTCTTCTGTATGATTGCATGTTCATGAATTAATGACACGACTAAGCCTGCGGGCTACTTCATCTATAGGTATTGACGAAATTTGAGCCAAAAAAAGAGGCTTTTTTGCTCCACATCATGGGATAGAATTCGTGACCGTGTTGAAAAACTGACGACAGGCGCGGCCAAGGCGAGGAGGGTCCGGGATGCTAACCGCACTCGGGGGGGCGCTTGTCTCGCTGTGTGCAGGCCGCTTTGCCTGCCCTTGCTCTCTCACGCTCCTCGATGTAGTTTGAAAGCTTCATAAACTGACATGCCTTTGAGGACGTCTTCCTTTACTTTGGCGTCTGCGGCGACGAGGCTGGGTAGCAACTCCAAAACCTGGTCCAGCTTATCTCGGGGAATGATCACGACGCCGTTGACCGGGTCGCTGAAGGCGACGTCGCCCGGGTTGATTTGCACCCCGTTGACCTGGAGAGCCACCTGAGTCGCCCAGGGCACGCTGCCGCCGCCAGATCCTACGGTGGAGGTGCCGTAGCCCCAGATCTGCGAAGCTTAGGACCTGTGAAAGAAAAAGAAAGAAAAAAAGGAGAGAGAGAGAGAGAGAGAGAGAGAGAGAGAGAGAGCCCGTCGAAGAGGAGGGGGGGTGTTCACATCAAATGATAAGAGAAGGGGGGGGGGGGGGGGTTCTTACAGGCAAATCGGTGCTTTTCAACTCGTCCAGGTCTCGCACTCTTCCGGCAACAATGATGCCTCTTACTTGGCGCACCTTCATCCTGAGAGCCATGAGGCCACCGCAAACTGCGTTTGTCTGACCCGGGGGCTGCTTCAACACGGCAAAGGCCCCAGGCTCGGCCAGGTCAGCCCAATGGGCATCCTTGGGGATATTTTGCCCGGGGAGGCTGTCGCCGTTCTGGCTACTGCCGCCGGCTGGCTGCCCCTTTGGAGCAAACAACACCGTGAATACAGGGGCGATGGCGACAGCTGATTCCGTGGCTTGGCTCGCTTGCTGCGGGCTATATGCTACGAGATCCGCAACGTAGCCCGCGCCGGGGACTTTGAGTTTCAGCAAGGCATCCGATACGTCACAAGCCGAATACTTTTCGAGCTGCGCGATAATGTCGCCAGACAACGGCGACGACTGGGCCATGGGGGGCTATGATATCAATCGCAGAAGTGCGCAGTGCCTTTCGACCGGTGATGTCAGCTGGCATGTGGCAGTATCGAGTCGAGAGCCGCCCAGGCGCTCCGCATGTGCTCAGAAGCTGGCCGATGGACCGACAGGGATTCGCACAGCCGCTACCGCGGTCGGAGATTTCCGGCGTGCAAGTCCTATTTACGGAGATTTGCTGAGCGAGGCCCGCTGCTGCTGCTGCTGCTGCTGCTGCCGCCGCCGCCGCCTGTCGTGTCTTGCGCTGCGTTGCCGCGGTCGGGCTGATTCGGCCGAGTTATCGGAGCGCAGACGCACGGATGGGAGCACTTGGGGAATAAGTCGGTGAGCGCGGCCAAGTCAAGGAGGCCCCAGGGGTGGGTGTGAGGCCCGGTGGTGATGTGCGAAGGACAAGTGCGAAGGACAGGTTGAAATGAGGCCGGGCTGCGAGAAGCGCTGAGGAGTAAGGCTTTCGGCTGCGAGTGACGCCCAGACGCATGTGCCGATGGAGTTTGTGGACGACGGGCGCCTGTCCGCTCATGTGTGGCGTCCATGTATCAAAAGCAATTTGCAAGGCGCACAGCAGCTGGCCAAACAGAGGCCACCAGCCACAGGGCATCTAGTGGAATGGCTTGGAACAGCTCGGAAGCTCCCAACGCTTCCAGCCCTTCCTCTCCGCCCTCCCCGGGGGGACGTCTTAGTTCTCCAGTGCCTACAGAATAAATGAGGCCCGGAGGATGGGAGAGAAGAGGGAAGATGGAGAAGAACGAGAACGAGAACGAGAACGAGAACAAGAAGTAGAAGTAGAAGCACAAGTAGAAAAATATTCATTTGATGCTCGAGCCAACAGCAGTTCTCACAGTGGGGGTGTAGCGGCGGGGCTTTTTTGTTGCTGGCCGGAGCCAAAAAAAAGAAAACAAAAAAAAAAGAAAACAAAAAAAAAAGGAAAAAAAAAATGAAAAAGAAAAAAAAAAAAGAGGAAGAGAAGAAGAAAAAAAGAAGGAGAAGAGAAGGAGAAAAGAAGGAGAAAACCGGGAGCCGCCGCAATAACTCGGGCCGCCAATCAGCCTCAGTGCCATCCCATTGCCTACATCCTGCTGCTGCTATCGGCAGGTACCTTAGCACTACCAGTACTACCAGTATTACCAGTACTACCAGTACTACCAGCATGTGCAGTATGCGCAGTATGTACTTATGCATGGTCTCTTCATCAGGGCCTACCCAAGTACCCAAGATTAGTAGTGAGTGAGTGAGCCCTCTGGCAGAACTCGGTGGGAGAAGGGGCCTCGATAGGTCTAGATGGCAGCCGTAGAGACCGGGCCATCAGCCCTGCAAATGATGCCGCATTAGTATAGCACGGTCAGACCCCCCCCCCCCCCCCTGCAGTGCATTGCGCCAGAGTTTTGTGCCTGAATGCCCGGACATGGGAGAACAGTCGGTCCTTGTTCGTGGGGCTGAAGTGATATGCAAGATGCATTCGGTGCTCCTTAGTACTAGTATTATATAGTACATGGGAGGCACTACCTCTTGATTCTGCCTCTAGTACCTTAGTAGGTATGAGTAGGTAAGGTGCCCTTCTCTTGAAAAAAAAAAAAAAAAAAAAAAAAGAGAGAGAGAGAGAGAGAGAACAAAAAGCAAAACTGGTAAGTAATTAATTGCCTGGAGCCGGCGTGGATGGCGCTAAACCGCAGGATCATGCGTCTCCCAGGGTGAACCGAGCAATGGCTGGCAGGAGAGCCAGAGACAACAACGAGAACGAAGCCCAAACAAGGCAAAAAAGGAAAAAAAAAAGGAAAAAAGGAAACGAATACGAGAAATATTGTAGACGTGCATAATGAGCCCGGGCGAGAGCGGTCCCCCGATTTGCCAGAATGCCTCGATATGGTCCGGCCGGCATAGGGAGGCAAGGGGTAAAGGAGGGTCGGCTGAAGCAAGCAAGCAGGCAAGCAAACAAACAAACAAACAAACAAACAAATAAAAAGAAAGAATTCAAACATCAGAACCCACTTGGGAGCCATGGGAGAAGGCGCCCTATTGTGACCGGTGAGCTAGCAGCATGTACGTTCGAGATGGTGGCGGGCTGAGGGCTGGATCTTGTGAAACTCGAGTCGCACAGGGGCGATGGCTGATGCCGCGACAAGCCGGCAGTCCGATGGGCCAGCGGGAAAACGAGGTGTCGGGGCCGAATGGGAGGCATTCTTCTTCCAAACCAACTGAGCTCCGGGTATCTTGATCGACGGTGCAGTCATATATTCGAGGCAAGCATCTCGTCGAGGTTATCGTCTGATTGAATCTCCAAGCAGGCCGCGGGCCAGTCGGAGCCCCTCCGACCTTGCGGCAGAGGGGGGCCGAGGCACGGCTTTACACAAGGGGCAAGGGGAATCTTTTTGTAGTGTTTGAATTCATCCGAGGCGAATCACAGCCTGCCACAATGACAAGAGGGCAGAAACAGAGGGCGGAAGGAGGGAGAAACGTCGACGAGATTCGGCGACTGGGTTGCTGGGGGGGTCCTCGCTTAACCCGGCCGATACCAGGGGTCGGTGTGCTCGCGCTTCTGCGGCTGGCCTTGATGCTTCCAATGTAACTGCAGATCCAGCCAACCCCGGGCAAAGTCGTGGCATCGTCTCGCGCTAGCAGTAGCAGCTCGATCCGAAGAACGTTTTGACTACTCCGTAGGTAACTCTGGCTAACAGACGACAAACAGGCCGCAGGGCAATTGGCACGGCCCCTTTTGTCTTTGCAGGCAGGTGCCGTGGCCGCGTCCATGGACCCGACGACCAGAAGCCTGAATTGCTCCTCAGCCGCGGCACCGCGTCTCTTTGCCTCCATGTTCAACGCTCACGGCATCGCACATACAAGGACATCAATGATCGTTATCGCAAAAGGGGGGGGGCCTTTTCCCCCACCGCCCCCAGGGCTGCGTGACTAGATCGATGGCCGATTCGGTGTGTGGTGTTTGTGGTGTGTGTGGTGTCTTTCTCTGTCTCTCTCTCTCTCTTCCTCTCCTGCGCTCCCCCCTTTCTGTCGAGGCTAGGACGATGCCTGGGCAATGCAAAGCCGCATCAGCAGAACAAGCCACAGAGCCTCGCTGTTGGCTGCTCCCTGTCACATTTCACCCGCCTCAAGTGAAGGTTGACTGCACATATTGTTATAGTACGTCACCTACATCTTACCGGGATCCAGGAAGTAAGACCGTGGGCGACTTTGCTCATGCACGCTGGGCCATTGCGCGCGGGTACGCCATTGGCGGTTGTATGCGGGTCATGCACAGCATCTCCTCACAAATCTGCAGACCGCACTCTGATACTCCGTACGGTGTATGCCCCCCCCCCCCCCCTTCTCGCCAATTAGCCAGGGCAACAAAGGCAGATGCAGCCCAGACCAAAGCCATTTTAGCACCGTGGGGACGATGCGCTGGATGCCAGTTCGCATCTCGCTCACTCAGCTCTGCCTCCAGCACACCGTTGCTATTATTATCGCCCCATCCGCCGAGCAGGAGGCCCACGACGGACGGCGCCCATGGCACTTGGCGTTTTCATGCGTTTCGCCCTTTGCGGCTGTCCATGCCTGAGGGGCATCCCATCCGCTGCGGCTGGCAAGGTGAGGAAAAGCGCGAGGATATGACAAGGGGACATTGGTGCTTGCGCATGCATGTACACATGTGCCATACGGTTTGGGCCCCGATCTGAGTGGCGCGTGTTACGGAGTGTGCTTTCGTGCAAGAGGGAATCTTTGTCGCGAGGTTGACGGAGCCAAAGGGCCGCCAGAGCCAGAGCCAGAGCCAGAGCCAGAGCCGACGAGCCGGGTCCGTTTCAAACCTTCCAACTCCATAATTCGCCGGCCTGGACGATGCCATGTATGATCGCCTCCCTGGGGGAACGGTCGGCTAAGCCGTTCGGAGTAATTGCCGTCGCGGAAGGGAAATCCCCGATTCGAAAGCCTCGGTGACAAACGTCCAAAGAAAGGGCTCTAGGCGATGCATGGAGCACAGAATACGGGGTAAGCCCGACACCATCATTCCAAAGGGTGATCTTTGCAGGGCCGGGACCAGTCGCCATTGGCCACGCCATGGCCTCCCACCCCCGGTCAGCAAATCAGCCAATTGTCAGGAGAGGAACGAACCCCCCCTTGTATCGAGCGCGCTGCACAACCTGCGTGTTCCATTTCCTAGCTCCCGCGCGGTTCTCCAGTCTTAGCTGGCGCACATCAAACCAGATGCTGTAGGCTTCTGCGTCGTGGAGGGCGCTGGCATCGTGTACATTCCTATAAGGCGCTGTTCCGTGAGCCAGATGATAAAAGAAGAGAGAAGGGGGGGGGGGGGGGGGGGTTATCCGCTTTGGGCCCATGGGCGGCCGACTTGGCTCAGCCGGTGAAGAACGAAGATGCCCGACAACCAGGTTTTTTTGACTGCCCGCAGGCGCGCCTGCGATGGATGGCAAGAACGAGACCGGCGAGTTGCTCCCAGACTGGCGGCGATGAGTTTTTTTTTTTTTTTAAGGTTGCACAAGCATTTCGCCTGATCAGCGGGCACAGACGAGCAACGGGGCCGGCCCTGGCCTATCGAAGCCGGGAGGAGCAAGAAGCGTGGCTGTCCTGCAGGCGCTAATCTGCCAGCATCTCCAAGGGAACCCTAATAATAAGGCACCAAGCAAGCGCGAGCAGGGCCTCCGATCCATCCCATGGGGATTGGCAGTACTACAGGTACTTGATAAACGTCCAAGGTAAGAGGTACTATAGTACCTCTGATACATACTGCAGTACTAAGGTACCTAAGATTACCTAAGGTATGTACTAAGGTAGTACTACTAAGCTGACCGCGGTCGGCCGCGCAAGCCAAGCCCTGAGCGGTCGGGGCTTACATCAAACAACTCCTGCAACAGAGAAGAGGCAAAGTGAAGCTCTCTGTGCTCGGCACGGAGAGCTTTTGGCAGTGGCATTTTGGTTGCTGCTGCTGCTCGTGCTTGCAAGCGCTGTGTCTTGGGCCTTGAACTCTTGTCAAGCAACCCGAGAAGTAATGCGAGGCAGTACCCCTTACCTTGGTAGGTACTAGACCTCTGCTACTGAGGTACTAGTACTTCTGCTTCTACTGTACTGATACTCCGTGCCGGGGTGAGAGATGCCTCATTAGGTACCGCTCTGTGCAACTAGGGGGGGCGGGAGTGCTTTTGAAGGGCTGAATGGGCCGCTGCTGGCCGCATTGGGGAGAGAGAGAAAGAGAAAGAGAGGGAGAGAGCAGCACTACCTTACCTTTAATTCAGCTGGGAGGATCCATTCAAGGCACCTGTAGTAGTACTAAGGTACTGATACTGCCTCAAGGTAAGGTAGAGGTACCTAGGTACGTACCTTGCAACCTTATTTCCCTCTCAGGCGGTACCTTGCCAAAGTACAGGTATTTGGCAGGTGCTGTAGCACATGAAGTTGTTTGCGAACAGGCGAGCTGCAGGCAGAGGCGCATCTGCCAGCTGATGGCCTACCCATGCCCTTTTATTCGCCCCGGCGTGCAGGCCCAAGTTTTTTTTTTATTCTTTATTTTTTTTTTCCTTTTTCTTTTTCTTTTTTTCCATTGCGCCGCCACTAATAAGCCTCTTCCCCACCATGGGCTTGTGCTCCGACCTCGAAAAAGAGCCGCCAGAGGGAAGAAAGGCCAGCAACTTCCAGTTGGCTTTCTGCGCAAACGCTTTGGTGCTAGTGCCGCTGGATTTCGCCCAAGACCCAACGCAAAGTTCACACTTGCGCGCACTAATACTGCTAAGGTACTTACTACTAAGGTACCTGCTACTACTGAGGTGCCTACTAGGTACCTAACTGCTGCTGCTGCTGCTGCTGCTGCTGCTGCTATTACTGCTACTACTGTTGCCGTCACGCTATACTGGCTGTCGTTTCTTTTTCTTTTTCTTTTTTCTTCTCATTCTCTCCCCTTTCTAGCACGCACGCACGCATGTGCAACAACCTAGACCGATTACATACGCCCCCCCGCCTGACAGATCACCTTACACAGCATTATTCCACCCTTGAGCACAGACGCCGCGCAGGTCCCCCCCCCCCCCCCCACACCCCTCTCGCGCGCCCTCGTCTTTCGCCTGTGCTTCTCCTCACTCCTCCCGGCATCCACGTCTCTCCTCGCCTCGTCACAAACCGCTTGCTTCCACGCCCACACCCCCAGCCACCCGTCTTTTTATTTTTTGATTTTTTGATTTTCTTTTTTTTTCCTTCTCTTTTTCCCTCTTCTCCCCTTCCGTCGCCTTCTACTTCCCCGTTTGGGCTGACCAGCCTCGAGCGCCTTGCGCCGGCCCCACCACACCTTCAGAACAGGGGACCCCAAGAGCCTGTACAGGGTCTGAAGAGACGCTTGCGACGAGATCTCCTGCTAGTAGTACCAGCAGCAGCAGCAGCAGCGCAGCAGCAGCAACAGCACCACCACCACCACCACCACCACCACCGCACCCAAACACAGAATACACCGGCTGTGCTGCTGCTGCACGGCGTGCCTGTACGTGGACGGTCCATCGAGCGCCTGCTCCTCTAGCTCAGCGATCCGGATAGTTAGCCAGGGTTTGCTCGAAACCCTTGTCGGAGAGGGGAAAAAAAAAACAATGTCAATAAAGTAAGCCTCCTTCGCGAGCCCTCCGTCGTCCCGTCTGGTTTTTTCTCTCCTTCCCTTGTCCCCATCCCGCCGCGTTCCCCTTTCCCTTTCCATCTTTCTTCTCGTGCCTCCCAATCATCGCAGCTGGGTGCGCGGCTTCACGTCGCCCTGGCCTTTGGCTCTCATCTCCGGAAAACTATTTAGCTCCCTTCCTCACTCTCCTTCTTTCCTTCTCCTCCCCCTCCTTCTCTCCCCCCTCCCTTTCCCTTTCCTCTTATTCTTCTCCATCTCTCCCGTGCAGAAGCAAGCCGGCTTCGCCTTTGTCCTCTCTCCGTGTCTCGGTCTTGTCCCTGCCCTGCCCTGCCCTGCCCTGCCTGTCTACCACACCCCGTCTCGTCCCGTCATCGCTTGTCTGCCTTGCCTTGCCTGTCAGAAGAGTATTCTGGCTGGCTACGGCTTCTTCCCCGCTATCGACCCTAGCCAGAGGTTCATGGAACCATGTGCCTGGGCCCCGCCCCACGATGAACAATCCTCATGATTACCTTATCTCGAGCGCCACGAGTGCGCCCCCCTCGCGGCCGATCGATCCTGACAATGCCGATAGTTGGGTGATGCTCAACCAGGGCGGATTCGTGAAGCTGGGCAACGAGCGAATCCTCTTCAAGCTCGACTCGCGCATATCCTGCGAATTGTCCGTTCCCCCCGAGCTAAGAGCTCGCTGCGTCCCGTTCCAGCGCAAGAGCGACAGGGGAGCTCTTTTCCTAACCAACAAGCGGGTTGGTTAAGCCTTTTACAAGCAGCCCCCATGCTGTTCGGGTCTCTTTTGTGCTGACACGCCTGCCAGGTCATTTACATCCCTGCGAGGCCGACCCAGGAGCCGAAATTCGAATCCTTCAGCGCCCCCATCCTAAAATTTCAAGACTCGACCACGTCCTCTTCCATGTGGTGGGGATGGGTCTGGAAATCAGACTGTATCCCCGTGTCGGGCGGCGGAATCCCGCCCGAGCTGCCCCGCGTCGAGGTCAAGTTCACCTTCTCCGACGGCGGCATGATGGAGTTCAACGAGGCTTACATCGGCTTGCGAGAGCGCTTGTTCCAGTACCAGGAGATGCGCAGGGAGCTGGACGCCGGCGCCGAAGTTCCGGACGAGCCCCTTCCTGCCTACGAGGCCGAGGGCCGCCAGCAGGAGCAGCCTTCGTCGCGCCAGCTGGCCGTCCCGCGACCTAACCGCTCAGACAGCTCCTCGAGCCGCCGCGCTCCCAATGAGCCGCCCCCAAACTATGACGAGGCGCAGGCGCAGCAGCTCAGCAACCGGCTAGAAGACCACATTCGCAACGAGGTCGACCGCGGCACAGAAGAGGAGTAGACGGCATAATGGGTGCTCCGTAGCGAAGCGTTTGGGTTGAGAACGAATAATGAGACTACGACCAATCTCTGTGATTTTGCGCTCGCTTCTCTGTGGAATAGACGAGGCTCGACGGTTTGGCCTACTCGCCGTAATTTGTTGCTCTTGGATGGATTTGGATGGCGTCGGAAATGCGAGTATGTTTGCACCATGGGTTTAGTAAAAGATGGACAGGGGAGAGGGGGGGGGGGTCTATTAGAGCCCGTCAGGCCCTTCTTTTCGGAGGGTCTGATTATGATAGAATGGCCAGTTTTTTGTTTCTAGGATTCACCGAGAATAACCGCTCATCGTTCGCGTTTGTGATTTCTTCTCTTTTCCACGCTTCGCTTTCCATACCAAGTCTTTTTTTTTTAATAATATTTTTTTTTAATATTTATTTTTGCTTTCTAATTTGTTTTCCCCCCTTCAGCTGTGCAGGTAAGGGGTGATACTGTCCCCCCCCCCCCCCCCCTCCGCCTCCCCGTTAAATCGGAGATCTGAAACCCCCGTCCTTGAGTGAGGATCAGCCAAAAAGGGCAACCCCAGCTCTAACCAATAGTAACCTCCCGACGCTACAGCGCTCATTACACACCTTGTGCCTGCCAAGGAGGTACGTACTGGCGTGCTTAAGCGGCTGACAAAGACGAAATCATGTGAGTCTCCCCGTGACCATGGGTCCGGTTGAGTCGGGCCAATCAAAATGGCTCAATTCCGGATCAGCTTTTCGCGAATTTGACCGACGGCTCCCGAAGTGCCAATACGCTCATCCAAAACGTACGATACCGCACAAGGAAACCGATCACACGGCGATACCACCACGCGCCAAACCATCGCAATGGGTATCTGGGACGCCTTCTCCGAGATTGTTGAGGCGGTGACGCCATGGAGTGTTGTGGAGGCCGAAGCTCCGGCTGAGGAACCCAAGGTAGGTGGCATGTTGTCAGGAAAAACACCCTTGGGCAGCTCTGCAGCCCATTCGCCTCTTGTATTTTTGTGACAGAAGGAGGATGAGCGGTGAAATCCCTCTCCTATCTCTGCATGGGAAAACCGTCTTGTCATTCCAAATGGGTCTGGGGGCTAATTGACGCCACAGGAGGCTCCCGAAGCCAAGGTAGAGGAGAAGAAGGAAGAGCCTGAGGAGGAGCCCGCCGAGGAGGAGGAGGAGGAAGAAGACGAAGACGAGGACGAAGACGAGCCCAAGGACCCCAAGGAGGAGCTCGAGGAAGGTTCGTCATCGCTTGCCCTGCCTTTGTGCTTTGTCCTTTTTTTTTTTTGTGCGGATGACGGTTCAGAGGAAATCCTCCCTCCGTCGCAGTGGGGGGCGAGGCATTTCCGCTTTGCTCGTGTGTGTATCGGGATATTGGCGACAATGGGAGTTGTTTTACGGATGCCATATGCTGACAAGGCGTTGTTTCCAGAGTGCAAGAACTCTGCCCAGTGCTCCCCCGCCAAACACCACTTCGACGAGTGCGTTGAGCGAGTTCACCAGCAGGAGAGCGAAGGCGAGGCCAAGGAGGATTGCGTTGAGGAGTGTACGTTGCCTACCGTTTCTCCATTGTTTCTGAAAAGGGTCGCAAAACGAGATGCGCCGTGATTTCGAACTTTTCTCTCTCTCTCTCTCTCTCTTTTTTTTTTTTTTTTTTTTTTTTCCCTCACACAAACGATTGGGCTGCATATCGGAATGGCCGGTCTGTTTGCTAACACGAAATCTTAGTCTTCCACCTGGCTCACTGCGCCTCCGCATGCGCCGCCCCTAAGCTGTGGTCCAAGTTGAAATAAATGCTCTTTCAAACAAAATGAACCATGCGGCTGACGAAAGCATGCTCGAACTAAAGGATGAAGAAAAGAAAAGAAAAGAAATAAAAAAAAAGTCGACGTAGCGGGCAAAATTTCCAATCACCTTGTTCGGGGGATATACATGATCAATCATTACATGTGCCAGCTCCTCCGACGGTCAACGACAAAAACAGCAGCTTTGCCACCTCGGCGGACTGCCCTGTGTGTAATCTTACGCTCAGCGAGCCATGAAAATAGATTTTATTCTCTCTTCATTGCTTTATCCGGGCTGCCTTTCTTTCCTTTTTTTTCCCCCTGTGTGATGATGCTACTGTATCTGCTTGAGGCCGACTACCTGCTTCCAAGGCCAACAGCATGGCTGTTACCGGTTTCTTTACTTTGGGTATATGCGATCCCCCCTCGCTGCTCGTGATCTCTCCTATTGCTATTGCTATTGCTATTGCTGTTGCTGTTGCGCTCGATGCCTCCTGTCTTGCATGTGGTGTGCTGGCAGCGTTGCTATAGTGGGACTGTTTCCCGGCTCTTGCACCTATTAACTGCGGTGACGCGTACAAGGAGCTGAATTTACATGCATTCCATCTTTGGCTGAAAGATACAATAATGTTGATGCGCGAATTTACCTGTCATAGCGCTTACAAAGGAAAGAAAGAGTCTACTACTATATGTAGATGCTCAGAGACGCTAGATGATTGTCTTATACGCCGTACATAGTCAATATGATCCGATAGTATCGTTCTAACTCATCAGCAAACTCGACACAGCTCAACCAACGAGCAATTCCAAGCCATGAGAGTTTACATGAATCGACAAGATCCAAATATAATTATGGTTTCATACTATGGACATTGGCGTGTCCATTCCCCCCATTATGTTACACACGGCATGCTGTATCTATCAGCCTCGAGCCGCACAATCGTCGCTTAGTGCAAATATCTGGTGCTGTAATCACTCGGCCCCAAATCAGAAAGCAAACATTGAATGACCAAAAAAAATTTAAGAAAAGAAAAGTGTAGAAAAAAAAAAAAGACTTCCAAAACGCCCATTTGCTGTCTCACATCGTATATCTACCCAGCCTCAGCTTCACAGAGAAATCGCGCCCCTTCGATTCTCCCGGACGTGGAGCATGCCCTGTAGACCGCAAAACACAAAGAAGCCCTGGATGCGGAGCGAGGGTTAGCAAAGACGGGGGGTGAAACAACAGAGTAGCATGACATGTAATGGTCGGCGTTCGCATGCGAAATTGGGTCCCCCCCGGGGGGGGGGGAGGCGCAACGTACGATGTAGACGAAGACGGCAGTAAAGACGGTGCCAGAGACGGCCTTACCGTCGGCAGGGTCATTGATGCCGCCGACGAGCTCCTCGTGGCCGGAGCGATAGAGGGAAGCGAGGACGGTGAGGATGATGATTGCGAAGAAGGAGATGACGGTGCTGCCGGGCCCGAAAACTGTCAGCTGGCCCAAAAGCCTCACTCCTCCCGCATCTTCTCTAGTCTTCGTTCCGCCGTCCGAGGCTTGACGTACCACGACCATGCGTGCATAGCACCGACGACGGGCTTCATGGTTGGGCGAAATATGGGCGTGCGAGGGCCGCACGCAAAGCTAGAAACGGGCCGGGAATTGGCGACGGCTCGAAGGCGCAAGAGAGAAGAGGGAACGTCAACGGGGAGAGGGGAAACGAAAGAAGAAGAAGAAGAAGAAGAAGAAGAAGAAAAGCCGACACCGTATAAAGCTCCCGTGTGTGTTGTTGTTGTGCAATCGAGATGGGGGGGGGGAGGGAAATGGTTGATGCAAGGTTGCGTGCTAAGCTTGCATCAAACCCATTTGCGCAGCCTGGAGAGTTGACAGAAGCAGTTGCTCCGTATGTACAGAGTAGTAGCAGCAGCAATAATATAGGGAAATGCTAGCCAGCACCCCAAATCTGCTATCCAGCACCCCAAGGTACTAAAATAAAGGGAATGCCTATCCAGTACCCTAATTCTGCTATCCAGTACCCTAACTATAGCTAGAATATAGCTTTTATATTAATATTACTAAAAGTAATATACTGCCTATAAAAATAAAAACATTAAAATAAAATATAATTTTTATTATAAATACCTACATAATATATACAATAATATAGTTAAAATAAAGCTATTTTTAATGCCTTTTTCTTTATAATATATAGATTCTTAATAATTAAGGCGCAGTGCCTGCTTGTTGCAGCGCCTGCTATACAAAAATATTAAAATAATCTACAAATTTAAGATTATTAATAATAAATTTATCTTTAGTAGTTAGTGCCTTAAGCAAAGGGGGCAGAGGGCTTAAAGTTAGCAAGCTGCTTTAAATAACGCGTTAATATACTTAAGGGCGCAGCTAACCTAAAAAAAGGCTATTGCTAAGTTATTATATTTATTACAGGCTATAGCTTTAAGTACTTAAGACCGCTGCTAGCGCTATAGAAGGCAGTAAGGGCATTGCAGTAATAGCCTTAGCCTATTCTTAAGCTATAATATACTTAAATTAAAAAAGATTACAGTATAAAGAAGTTATACCTCTGCCTTATTAATAAGGCTGCTATAAAGCAATAGTACTGCAAGGCTAGCCTTATTAATAAACAACAAAAGGCTTAAGTAGCACCTATAAAATTCTCTCTTTTTAATTAACAGCTATTTTCTCTTATTATTAATAAAGGTTAAGTTAAGCCTTTTAGATTAGCTGTAAGTTCTTTAGCAAGGTCTTAAGATTATATTTATATAGAATTCTATATATAGCCTTAATTATATAGTAATAAGTTAAATTAAAAGCTCCTTGGTAAGGCAGTAGATAAATTTATTCTTAAATAAGGTTAATTATAATTAAAGAGACTTAAAATTAAATTTCCTATAGTAAAAAGTAAAAGTTTATAATAATCTTATTTTACTATTGCTATACCTTAAGTCTAGCTTTAGTAGCTTAGTAATACTAAAAGAGTTATAGCTTTTTAAAGATAGCCTTTAAATCTATAGTTAAATACTACTATAAAAAGCACTTTAAGCTTATATATAAAAACTCTATAATTAAGGTTATAATATACTTAAAGTAAAAATATTAATTAATAAAGCATTTTATAATCTGCTTTGCCTATAGATATATCTAAGTCTTAAGGCAATAAGCTATAGTCTTGCAGCTATAGCTTAAAGCCTAAAAGGCAGTAAGGTTCTCTTTATACTCTTCCTTAAACTTGCTAATTACTAACTTATATTAGTCTTAAATAAACTTATTAAACTTAAGGTTATTTTAAATAACTTTATTATAACTATAAGTTAGCTTAAGAAAGTATTTCTTTATATTTAAAATAATATTTATATTAATATACTAATAGTAAAAGATATAAAGAAGCCTGTAAAAAAGCTTATAATTTTTTAATACATTAATTAAGGCAAGCTCTTAATCTATTACTATATATTATAGCAATAAGATATTAAAGTTATTAAGAAGCTTAACAAGCTAAGCAATTGCCTAGCTATAGTTAGCCTTTTTTTTAATACTTAAAAAGACTATAGTAACTTAAAAAGTCTTTTTAAAAGAGGTTAAGCTATAGATATTAAAAAGCAGTATATTAAAATAGTTAGTCTTATATATATTATTAAAAAGCAGCACCTTAAAAAAGTCTTTTAATAATTCTTAACTACTTTAAGGCATAATAAAAAGATGTATAAGTCTTTTATTTTTATTGCATTAATTATAAAAAAAATAAGCAGAATTATAAAAAATCTAGTTATAAAGCCACTTAATAAAAGATTAGCTATTAAGCTCTTTATTCTTTACTTTAAAGAGGAAGTTTATAATATCCTTAATTATAATATTTTAGGTATTAACCTTGCTGCTATTGTAGATCTTTATAAAGATATCTTTAAGTGAAAACCTAGCTGTAGCTATCTTAAGGATATTAATATAATGCTTTTTAAGCACTTAACTATAAAAATAAGTATAAGCAGTGTTCTTAAGTATATTGTAATTATATTAATAAGATTTTATAGTCTTAAGCTATTTTAGTACTTAATTTCTATCTTCCTGCTTTTTTATAATAACTTTAAACTTACAGCTTGTTAATTAAGTACTTAACTTCTTTTATTTTAAAGGATAAGTATTTAATTAATCTTTTTTAGTATATTTAGTTTTTTTATAGTAATGCTAAATTATATAGTAAGGCATTAAATATAGCTTTTTTAAATAAATAGTAAGCTTTATGCTATTAGACTTTGCAGTATTATATAAAGCAGCTTTATATTTATTAAAGCTGCTAAATACCTAGCTTATAATTACTTAAAGCATTAGTAAGGCTATCTTAACTATAAATAGCCTTAAAACAGCGCCCTTTAGTAAAAGGATAATAAAGCTAAAGTTATAACTTAATAAAGATAAGTATGTTTTTTTTACTATATTAAAATAAGTTATAGGGCTGACTATAGCGTCTAGCTATAGTTAGGGTACTGGATAGTAGAATTGGGGTACTGGATAGGCATTCCTAAAATAAAGCATAGTAGCACTATAAAATTTAAAGTACCTAAAGGTGCGCTGACTCAGCAGTTATGCCATAAATACCACTACTTCTTAAAAGAAATTGAAACTATTATTTATTAAATAAAATATAAAGGGAAAATGAAATAAAATTTTATTTTATTATTGTAATAATTAAAAGCTATATATTTCTTCTTTTATTATAATTTATTGATTTTTATTTAAAAAAAATAGTACTTAATCTTATTTAACTCTTCATATAGCTCTTAGTAACTCCCACTGAAATTTGGGGTGCTGGATACTAATTAGGAGTCCGGAGCTACTCAAACGGCAAGCAACCGGGCTTTGGCAGCCTGCCTTGGATGTCAGGCGTCGAGTATTCGGGACCTTACCTTATTACTAGGCTCCGCCGGCTAGGCGCGCGGAAACGGCGGCCGATCTGAGAAGGCGCGCGGGCGTTTAGAAGCGCCAGAAGGGGGTTCCCCCCCCCCCCCCTTTTTTTTCTTTTTTTTTTCTTTTTTTTTCTTTTTTTTTTGGTTCTCGCTTTTTCTTTTTCTTTCTTTTTTTTCATGAGGCGTTTAATCCTTCTCCTTTTTTGTGTGTGTGTATGTATGTGTATCATTGGCTGCTGGATGGGATGGGACTCGTGGGCTGCGAGTTTCGTGCGGCTGTCACGATACAAAGATGGCAGAGAGGCGGTTGTTTTCGCCCCGGGCAACGGGGCATTGCATCACCGGCTCATGTCATAGCCACTCGCTACGAAGCCACGACTGCTGCTCTTTTTTTATCCATTTATTTATTTATTTTATTTTTCCGATATTACTTAGAGAAGCAACACACCTTACATATGGACAGACCCTGTCCCTGTTCCGAGGGGAGCGTTTGTGCATAGTACCACTACTACTAGTAGCTCAGCAGGCCGGCCCACACGATGTCGCACTGCGGCTCGGCTGGCAGCCTATCATCCAGCCAGGGACCCTTTTCCCCCTGCGCTGAATCTCGAGTCGCATCGACAGCCCTCGCCCGCCCAACCAGCCGTGGTGGCCTGGCAAGGTTTTGGAGGGAGGGAGGGGGGGGGGGGGGGAGACGAACTGCAAAAAAGCGGTGGTTTAGACGGATTGGTGGTCGTTCGGAAGGCCGGCAAGCGAGCATCTGACAAGATGGGCGTGAAACGAGGGAAAGTGAAGTGTTGGGATCTGCGAATATATAAAAAGAATGGGCGAGGATGCCACCCTTTTTGGTTGTTGTTGTTGTTGTCGTTGTTGTTGTTGTTGCTCCTGCAAGGTCCCTTTTCTTGTGTTTGTGGAACCGGCTGTCGACAGATTGAACAAACAACCTCCCTCGACGAGGGCCAAAAAAAAAAAAGAAAAGAAAAAAAGAAAAGAAAAGAAAAGAAAATCAAGTCACAAGTCGGACCACATGGGGGAGTAAAGGATCACGCAAACAGCCCAGTTGATCGACCACGAAGCGAGCAGGAGGCCATCATCCCATTGCTGTCTCACTTCGCTACCATCCCGCCCCCAAAAGTAACATTTGTTATTTGCTACCTCTTTTGAAGAAAGGAAAGACGTGGTTTTTCAACCTGCTGCCACTGCAAGACTTTTGTCAGTGCTTCTTCGTCTTGAGCCAGGTACGTGCACGGATGGGGTCTTTGTTTGGACGGGATGCCCTGGATGTCTCCGAGCATGCAGCAGTCTCTTCCCGCCCGTCTGCCCTTTTTTTTTTTCTCTCTCTCTCATCTTTTTTTCTTTTTTTTTCCCTTTACTCCGCTGTGGCTGCCCATCGTCCTCGTATTGGTTGTTAAAAAAAAAAAAAAAAAAAAAAAACCCTATAACTGCCTGACGCCTCCCATCTTCTCCCAACCGCCCTTCAAGCTTCATCCTTTCCCACCCCCATATCGTACGTATTGTGCTCACGCATTTATTTATTTATTTATTTATTCATATTTGCAGTGCCTGGCTATTTTCAAGTCATTATCTTGATATCTCATACACATATTACGGCCAAGAAGGGGAAAAAACAAAAAAAAAACGTCTTCATCCCAATCTTTAACATGCGATCCGAGATTCTAGTTACCTTCTCCGCCGCCATACTAAGCTACGTTGCAGCTCAAGACGCTCCCGTTGTTTCCGGCAATCCTCATGGTGTTGAGTACAAGGCCGCTCTGCCTAAGCAGCCCTTCTTCTCCGATGCTGCGCTGGCGGGCAACGTCAAGGGTTATGTTTCCGCTGTAGCTGCTCCTGGCGGCAAGGGCGTCAAATTCACCGTCCAGTTCGAAAACTTTCCCAAGGAGGGCGGTCCCTTCTGTGAGTTTTTTTTTTTTTCTTCTTTTTTTGCCTTCCTCTTCTTCTCCGTCTATACAACATCATCGACGGTAATGTGGCGGCATCGCAGTGGCTCATCAGTCCATGTGTGCAGTGTACCACATCCACGAGATGCCAGCTACCAATGGCAACTGTACCTCGACCCTGGCGCATCTGGACCCGTATCATCGTGGCGAGACGCCTGCTTGCGATGCCTCCAAGCCCGAGACCTGTCAGGTCGGCGATCTGAGCGGGAAATACGGCAAGATCAACTCGGACCCTTACTTGGCCGAGTATTTCGACCTCTACACGTCTCTCCGATCAGACAGCCCGGCCTTCTTTGGCAACCGATCGATTGTCGTCCATTACGCAAACAAGACGCGACTGACCTGCGCCAACTTTGCCAAGCTGCCCGTCTCTGGCCAGGTCACGAAGCTGGTCCCCACCGCCGGCGGTTCTCGGACTGCCACCGATGTCCCAATCGCCACCGGTGCTCACAACAACACCACAAGCCCTCACGAAGGCGCGGGTCATCACAACGTCACGCATGCCCCGTCTCCCTCGGGCGTTGTCACCGCTACTGGTATCGTCAGTGCTTCCGGTAGTCCCGCCACCGTGGGGAGTGTGGGCGCAGGTGCCACATCATCCATTATCCCCTTTCCAGGAGCTGCCTCCGGAAACAAGGTGCCCATCTCTCTGCTGAGTGGCGTCGTCGCTGCGATGATCCTTTACCTGTAAGACAAAGGAAAGGGGAGCAGCCCGGCAGAGAGTGCTTGTGCGATTCTTGGTTACATTGGAGCGGGCATTCTGATAACCCCCTATTTTAGGAATGGTACTGAGTCTGGACATCTTTCTTCTCCTCCCCCTCTTTTCCCCATACAACATTTAATGATAGACGACGTTTTTTTTTTTTAGCCAGGTCTTCAGCTAGACAACAGACTTTCATCTTACTTTTTTTTTTTTTTTCATTTTGTTTCTTTTTCGTTTTCTTCTTTTCTTTCTTTCTTTCTTTCTTTCTTTTTCCTTTTTGCCCCGGAGTCTTTATAGTGGGAAATGATGTAAGCCGCGACTAGCGCGTTGCGGCTGAGCAGCGCAAGGGGGAAAGAAAAAAGGGAAAAAAAAAAAAGAAAAATTAAAAAAGATATAGAAAAAAAAAGGGAATAATACTACTACTAATACACGGTTACATTCTAATCTCCTCCTGATAACTTCATTGGTCCTCGATAAAAAAAAATAGGACAGAGAGCGGCAGAGCAAAAGTGAGGCTGGCTGGCCTTGCAGCGCGGCCCCATGTAAGAAAACGATTGACTGCCTGCCTACCAATAGATTCTCATCATGCCTTTTGCCCTTGCTTCCAAACAGGACATGCAGTGACAGCTCATAAAACAGTAGCGAGCGCCTCTTGTATGGACCACTCAAAAGAAGCAATAATATGACTTTGAATGGCCGGCTGTAGATGAAAAAAATTATTAAATTGGAAATTTGGCCTTTGATTCAGAACTGCTCAAGAAGGAAACCTGGTTTATCGTTAATTGCATACAGCTGGCGCTTCACGTGATTGGCATGTCGCCGTTGGCGAGAAAAGGAGCAGCTACCAACGGCACATGCTATTTTGGATTCATTGGAGCAGCCTTTTTTTTTTTTTTTTCTTAGTAAATAAAATAAAAAATAAAATAAAAAAAAGTTTGCCCTGTCGCAAGAGTTCCGGCATGGAAACTTTTTGTTACGACACACACACACACAACATCTCCTAGCACACCCATCTTATTCTTTATTATATCGTTATTCTTTCTTCTTTTTTTTTTTCCTCCTCCTTCTCCTCCTCCTCCTCCTTGCCTGCTAATATCTCTCTATTCGAACGGCGGCAGCATTTTTCTGTTTTCCGTTGTCGCTAATCAAAACTAGCTATCAATCTCTTTCAGGCTACTCCACCATCCCACGCTCTTTGGCGGAAATTTTTTTTTTCTGGGCGCTCGATGATGCAAAGGCCTTGGTGATTTTGGAGAGGGGAACAAGATAAAGAAGAAGAAGAAAGAAGAAGAAGAAGAAGAAGAAGAAGAAGAAGAAGAACGAGACGGAGAAGAAGGAGCATCATGGCGAAGAAGAAGGTGAGACAGACATCGGGAGAGGAGGCCTCGCCCGGCGATGGGAGTGGAAATCAACCGTCTGTGTCTGCGGCCACAGCGCAGCCGTCTCCATCATCGTCAAGCTCAGGTCCTAAGCAGAGATCCAGAACTTCTCACGCGGCTCAAGCGACGGCTGTTCCGTCGTCGCTCGTCATATGTCGCAATAAGTATGTGTATGGCATCCGTTTTTTATTCCCCTGATTTTATTCCCCCTTTGGTTTTTTTTTCCTTTGGGCGGCTCTCCGCTGACCTCACCTGGCAAAAAGGCACTGGCGCTACATCTCTTCCTACCACGGACCGTGGCTCCAAATGCCGTTCGAGCTACTCGAGACTCTTGCCAACATCAACTACAACACCCCGTTACCGCGACCCATCGATGCCGCCTCCTTCTTCGATCTCGTCAAGGTGCGACGGCTGGTTGACGAAGCCACAAATCTTGCCGTGAGGGCTGCTAGTGACATCGCCTCACCAACGCTGACCAACGTCAATGGCGGGTTTCCGAGCATAGCATCGGCGATGGGCTCGCACGGGATGGGGGCCCCCGGCCACGGCGGGAAGCTGAGCAGGGAGCGCAAGTTTCGGATGAGAGAGCAGGCAAGCCAGAAGCTGGGGCGGGCATATCGCCTGGATGAAATCGCCTGCAGCGTTGCGACGATGCAGGGCGCGTCGCCGCTGGAGGACGTGGGCAACCTGGTGCTGCAGCGCAGCCCCAAGGATTCCGACGCCAAGTATGTGCACTTTTTCCACGAAAAGATACCCTCGAGGAAGATGGCCGAATGCACGAGTTTACAACCCCTGACGGACATCATCGAGGATCGCCCCGGAGAACCAGAGGTGCTGCGGACTCGGGCAACCGTCAAGATATTCAAGGAAGACTTTGACGGGGCCATTTTCGACCTAACGCACGCTCTTTCCATATCCCAATTCGTTCGGAGGTCGCACAGCTCTGGCCAGGAGGACGCGCAGCTGGGGGACTCTCAGCGCACCGCCAGGAGACGGCCCCATGATATCATCCTGTCGGAAAAAGACCAACCAAGCAGCCTCGAGGCCCAGTTGTATTTCCAGCGGGCATCGGTGTATTTGACGCTTGCCTCGGATCACACCTCGGACAGCCTGCCGGCGTCGCCGGGCCAGACCAACGGACAGCCTGTGGCTGAAGGCCCGCAGGATGGAGAAGCAGAAGCAGAGGCCAGCGGGAAAAGCTCTCCCGATCCGGACAAGGAGAAATCGCGAAAGCAGGCCGAGGCCGGGAAGCTGGTCAAGACTTTTGCCAAGCGTGCCATCAAGGACTACCTATCTTTCATCTCTAATTTCTATTACTCGCCCAATCTGCCCATCAAAGTCGCCAAGGAGTTCAACGACCGCGTCAACCTTGTCGCGCACGGCATACGCAGCTCTAGGGCCATCGACTCGAGCAGCTGGACGGAATCACACACCGTCTACCCGTTATCCGACCTCTTCCGCTCCGTGCCTCCCGCCGACCTCCCGCCATATCCTTCCCAGGACCTGGCTCAACAGAATTCACAACAGTCGCCGTCACAGCCTCCCTCCTCGACGGATGCGACTACATGCGAGTGGGTGACGTATCACCCGCTCCTCACCGATGCGTTGCACTCTCTCCTCCTCTCGCACTGCCTCGCCCAGACCTCCATCAAAGAGATGCAACGACACGCTTACATGGTCGCCCGCCTTGTCAGACTTTCCGACGGGTATCCCATCTTCCAAGCGAGCAGATCCCCCGCTCGAGCCGATTGGGCCGAGATCATCCACCGCGCTGAAAACTGGCTACAGCTCAGCCGCTCATGGGACAGCCTGTGCACGCCCGCGCCGCTGCCCATCTACGATGACGAGCCGTGTCACCACCATTGCCACAGCCACGGCAAAAACGCCCACAAAGCCGTCCCATCTGCCGCCAAAGCCGCATCCGCGGCGGCGGCGCTCATCAGCGGAGGCACTTTCGACGCTGCCGCCGAAGAAGAACAGCGACGAAGGGAGCTCATCCGCGAGCAGGCCATCATGGATGCGCTGGATGACGAGCGCGTCACCGACGAAGCTTCGTTCCGAGCAGCCATCGAGGCTCACGAAAGGCGTGTTCAGCGGAACGAAGCCCTATTTTCGAGCAAGGCTCCCAACGGCGGCGCCGCCACACCTAAACCAGGGCCAGGAACAAGCACAGCCGGTGGAGATGGCGCGAACGGCACGAACAAGATGAAAAGCGTACAAATATCCATAGAAGATGCAGACATGGACGCCTTTTCGCGCCGCTGGTCCGCCGAAGACGGCCGAGACTATCCTCTCATGACTGACCGTGCCAATGCCATTTCGAGATGGGTCCAAGAAGCCCCCGTTGTCACAGGCATAGCAAAGCGCAAGAAGCGAGCCAAGAAGACAGGGGCGGGCGCCGACGGCAGCGCCAGCACAAAAGCCGATGAAGCTGGAGAGGGTATGGAGAGGCTGGAGATTTAGAGACGCATCTGTATGCTATATGCGTGTGTGCAGCTACAAACGAGCTCTCTCTCAAGAAAGGTTTTTTCTTTTCACGCAAATTTACACGAGGTATTATCGGGTGCAACAGCAAGACATATATTGCCTGGCCATCTTACTACGGGATATAGGAATGGAAAAAGAGGAAAGAAAAGAAAAAAGGCCTCCCCAAGAAACAGAAGAGCGAACGGGCACACAATTGGCTCGACGCCCAGTCAGCATCGCCATTGTGTTAAAGCATGGAACGATAAGGCATAGCCGCCCATATGTATAGAACAATGAAAAAATACAAATGGGGGGGGGGGAGGGGTTTCTTATTTAAAAGAAAAAAAAAAGAAAAGAAAAGAAAAAAAAAAAAAAAGGTATCAAAATTCATTGGCAACTGGCCTTGATGGCCCGGTTGTGTCGAACGTGAAATGCAACAACAGCAGCTCTTCCTCCCTCCCTTCTCTTGCCTTCCCTTGCCCCCTAATTCAGCTTCATCTCCGCGTTTGACCTCGTAGAAGAGTTATCACTCTTTCGTCCTCCATCATCATTGCAGCAACGTTCCTCCCCCCCCCCCCCCCCCCCCCCTCCCTCACAACAGGGAGGGAGGGAAAAAAAACAAAAAAAACCAGATGGATTCGCAAAAGTGGCAATGTTTTTGCCTACTACACCAGATTCAATCCCTCCCTCGTCTTCACTCCCTCGAAATCCGCATGCCAGGCAATCCGAAATCCGCCGACAAGAGGCGGCAGCAGCAAAGAAAAAAAAAAAAAAAAAAAAGAAAGAAAAACCCCATTTCCCACCTCAGACATACTCATATCCCTCCCTGGCATGCATCTTGCCATCCACCAGCATCCGCCACTTCTTCAGCACCCCCGTCTTGTGTTCCGACCGCTCAGCAGCACCGGCCTTGTCGTCCCGCTCGTGCCCGTGCTCATTCTCGTTCTCGTTCTGGTTCTGGTTCTGGTTCTGGTTCTGGAACAAGAGGCTGCTCGACGTGGAGAGCCTCTTCTTGAGGGCCGGCGACAGCGGGAGCTGCGTCACGAAATCGTTGTACTCGTCCGCGCTGGGGATCGGCACGACGAACCCGAATCCCATCATTTTGTCTGTGGGTGATGGGGGAGAAGGGCTGCTCGGCGGGACGAGTTGTATTGGTTTGGGCAGATACCAAGGCAAGAAAAGACGAGATGGGGCTTTTGCGTTGGCGGAGAATGACGCAGATGTGCGCGGTGCGAGCTTCTTTTAAGACAACCCGGGGGCTCTCCTACCAGGAACAAAAAAAGCGCGGGCATGACAAAGGATGAGTCCAAGTTGATCATCCCTGCTCCCAGAACCGTCACTTCCTTCGCCGTCGCGTAGCATTCCAAAAGCCCAGCCCGGACCAGCCCAGGGCCCCCCCCCCCCCCCCCTTTTTTTTTTTGTCCCCCAAAGCCCATCGAGAGAAGCTTCAATTTGAGCCACCGTCCACCAGCTGATGCAAACCCTGACGCCAGCACATGCCGCATGGCTGTATATGTCACAGACAAATTGGGTCACGGCATATAGGTCGTCATATCCAGATAATGGCCGTCCCCAGAAGCAACATCTCAACGCCATGCTCCCCCCCCCCACCCCCTTTTTTTTTCTTGTCATTTTTATGGCATTCTGATCAACTTGCTCTTCCTACAAAAAACGACAACGCAACAAAGCGGCATGAAGGCTTGATCCATCAAAGCTGAAACTTGCCCGTCAGAGAGCTGAACTTGCCCATCAGTACCGAGCTCGTCCATCAGCTGAGGTCGACAACCATCAGCTGAACCTCGACACCATCAGCAGCCACACGCTAAATCAAGCCATGCATGCATGCAACGGCATTCATTTGGACAGCCGGGCCTAAAGTTAAACTTGGGTACCAAGGGCTGGGCATTCAGACTAACTTACGTGCTCGCTAGATGAACACTAAATGACGATCCCAATGCAACAGGGAAGCTAGACCACGTTGGACAGAACGCACATGCGGAGTGCATCATGTTGCATTCGCCGGGTGAACATCACCATTCCAAGTAGAGACAAGGCGTTTGTGTCTCGTGCCCCAGTATCGGAAATGAAAGATACGGCTCGGTTAGCCGTCTTCAACCGTCATCCATGACCTTCCGCCCTTTTGCAAATGCCTAGTAATTGCAGCTCTACATTGCAGTTACCTCTACCATTGGTTCAACTCCAAAATAACCCTTGTCAAACGCCCAGTTCTGATCCCAAATTCAAAAATGCAAAGAGTCAATCGCCATATCATGTATTTCTAGGGGGGGGGGGGTTTGTTTTTTTTTGTTCCTTTTTTTGGTTTCCATCATGTATCCATCAGCCAGATCCAAAAAAAAAAAAAAAAAAAGAAAGAAAGAAAAGAAAAGAAAAGAAAAAAAGAAAAAAAAAAAAGAAAAACTCCCCGTCATGTTTGTTGTCCCTTGCACGCCGTCATATACAACGCATCACACATGTGGCTCGTTGCATGCGTTAGCTTGCCGCTTCGACCTCTAAGCCCTCCAAGACTTTGATGGCTCTCGTACCCTCCATCTCAAATCGGTTGACTAGAGATTCGCACTCGTACTTGAGTTTCTTTTCTGCTTCTGCCGCGTTGAAGTAAATCCATTCCTCCACGCTCATCTGTCTCTCCGGACTAGTCAGTTCCTTGCCTCGCTTTAAAAAGCGATCCACTTCATTTTCCTTGCCCGGAATTCCCAGCGGAGAGTCAAAGATGGCTTCTAAGCTTGCGGAAGCCCATGGCGTAGTGCTTCGAAGCCCGGCGATAACGTTGCGCTTCGAAGGTGATCCACGAGCAGGAGTCGATGACACGGGCGCCAGCACAATGCGCTTTGCAGCGCTGGCTGTGGGGCCACGGGAGGAGGGGGGCTGGTTCTCTGCATCCGACGACTGAGGAGATTGCGAAGGCGACAGCACCAGCTGCCTAGCCGAGGGGACGGGGGACAGAAGCTTGGATGGGGTAGTTGGCATCGGACCCAATGATGGGGCCTTTCCCTTGGGCGAGAATATGGCTCGCACTGGCGATTCCCTCGCTTGCCGAGGAGGCTCTTCTGATGGCTCACCTGCTTCATCAAAGTCGTCCTCAGTTTCCGTCTCCGTCTCCACGGGCCTGGTCTCGACCGGTTTCTTAGCCGGTCTTCCGCGACCACGTTTCACAGGCGCATGGGCTTCCCCGCCCCTCCCAGCAACCTCAAAGCTGCCGGGATTTTGTAGCGCAGGAGAAGTCTTGGACGGTCGTCCTCCACGTCTTGTCGCCGGAGCGGGGGCCGTCCTGCCGTCTTCACCTACCCCTGTCGAGTCCAGCGAGGCCGACGACGCATTCGAGGGTCGACCTCGGGCTCGCTTTACTAGGGGCTCGGCAGTGTGGGCATGGCCAAGCTCAGCTGACAACAGAGACGCCAATGATGCTCTTGATGGCCGCCCCCGCCCACGGCTGACCGGCTGCTCTGCCAAGTCGGCAGCTTCCATGGTGGCAGAGTCATCCTGGGATGCGAGCGAGGCCCTCGGGCGTCCACGCCCTCGTTTTCCAGCTGTGGGAGGCAAGACTTGCTTCTTCGCAACACTTCCGGTGCTGCTTCCACTGACGTCAGCCGGGTCTATCACATCTTCTTCTGGCTGCGTTTCTGGGAATTCGGGCTTAGTCTCTTGCTCCAGTGGGAGAGACTTCGCCTCTGCTTCTCTGATTTTTGCTTGTTTTGATGCTTTTTGCACACCAGCTTTGCGGCCCTTCTTGGGCACCTGAAGGGATCGTTCAGGTTCGTCAACCTCCATCTCAGCCTGCAAGGCTTTAAGGTCGTCGTCAATCTCATTTGCATCGGGTTCGGGCGCTACCGGGTCAAACATGGTGTACTCGGGTGATCTTGGTTTGGCGGATTGAGCAGTCTCGCCCTCCGAATCTGTCACCGGTCTCTTTGCTTTGGTCTTGTTTCGTCCAGATTCAGAATCGTACGCAATCTCCTCGTCATCGGTGAAGTGGCGTTGCAAGTCAGCCTCCAGCTGGCGTTCAATCTCATCATCATCCGGAAAGCCGCCTGCGGCCCGTAAAGACGCCATGGATGCGTGTGCGTTCAGCTTCGGGGCGGCTTTGCGGCCCCTCTTCGATTTGGATGGTGCCCCGGCCATTGTATAGGAAATACTGGAGGCATCGGTCAATTCG
Source organism: Trichoderma cornu-damae (assembly GCA_020631695.1). NCBI lineage: Eukaryota > Fungi > Ascomycota > Sordariomycetes > Hypocreales > Hypocreaceae > Trichoderma > Trichoderma cornu-damae. The sequence goes on from CM036087.1 coordinate 2,560,540, forward strand.
GAGTCGCCCTCGTGAACAGCAATGCTCTCAACGGAGTCGTTGCCCGAAGCCTGTGCTGCTCTCTTCTTCGACATGGGCCCATCCACTAAGGTGGTCGATGATTCCTCTACCGCATCGCTTGACCTCTTCTTGCCTCGCCTAGCCTTTGGCGGCTTTGGCGGCAGTTGTGACTCTTCTTCCATCTGACTGCTCTGATCCAGCAACTCAGATGGCCCCTCTTTCTTGGCCTTCTTTCTCCCAGGCTTTGCTGCCGTCCCCTTCTTTGCTCGAGATTTCTTCGTCCCAGGTTGCGTCGCCGAAGAGGCAGTTGTGACAACGCTATCGTCGAGCCCTGGGCTCATATCGGAGGCGTTCGATATGTCTGCCGCTGCTGCTGTCCCGTACGACTGGATAGATGCTGCCGAGTTGCGCAATACCTTTCCACGGCCAGAGCCCTTTCCCAGGGCCTTGTATTGACTAATTAGGGAGAAGAAAGGACAGTCCGGAGACCGATTGTAATGCTCATCTCTGCCAGATGGTTAGCCGTTTAGTTGGGAGTCTCCAGGGGTGGATACGCAAATCTCACAGAGGTTTATCGCCCTGTTCCCATCCATCGAGCGCCAATTGACAGTATGCGCACGTAGCCATGTCGTCCGACTCGCTGGTCGGCGTGTACTTCCACCCAGCTTCTACCAACTGCTCAAGGTCAGCAGGTCAGCAGAGTTATCTCGGGTCTATGGCCCGCTCCACTTCGGCGGCGACACACCTGCTTAGTCTTGCACCTCCAACCCTTTTTGTTTTCGTGAGGCCATCTGCCCGCAAAAGTCGCTCTGCGCGCTTCCATCATGTCAGGGTCGTTGGGGTCCTCTCTTGCAAAGTCTCCAATGTCGGCCTCAATGGCAGCAACCACTGCCCAGCCGCAATGAGGCGCATGTTTGACATGCTCGTAGATCGGGTCGTCCCCTGCCTCCCACCCATCCAAGCCCTTTTCGCATAGGAAGCATACGGTATTGTCAGGGCTGTCAGCACTGGGCCTGAAGATAAATCCGGCTCTGGCGAGCTGCAGTGGATGTCAGTTTCTATTCCATCAGGGGCTCATCCGGCAAGAGGACGGCGCGTACGCTTGTGGCTGAAATCTGCCTATGGGGCCAGTTGAGCGCCTTGCCTGCTCGACCGCCGGTCGTTGATCCGCGCTTCTTGGCCGTCTTTTGAAACGAGGCCAGGCGGGCTTCGTAGGTAAAATACTGATCAAATTCTATAGCGGCCATCCTGAGGACAACCTCAAGCGAGGGCTGGGAGGGGGGGGGAGGGTTTGCAGCTGAAGTCTCGTTGCGGTCTTTGTTTTAAATCGAAGCCGGCGTAAAAAAGAAACACCGCAGGCACGAGGGGCGCAAAAAGCTCTTGATCAGCGATCAGAGGCACAAACACGGCATCTCAGGAAGGATCAACCGTCTTATTTCGGACAAGGAAAAAGAAAATAAAGCGTCGGCGTTTTGCAAGATCTCGTCGTGATGCTTCGGGGGGTCGCCGCGGTTCAAAGTTGTCAAAAGGGGAGGGGCGGATCTGCGAGTTTCGGCGCAATAGCGAAAATGCAATGTGCCAGAGCGGACTCTGAAGATGATATTCAACCGCGGCCGTGCGAACAGACGAGGCGGTGGAGAGTTTATTGTTTGTTTGCATGCGCCAAAGTTTCTTTGTGATCTGCGGTCCGTGACGGATGCGCGACAGCGCGTTTGTTTACTTTCAGCCATCTCAAAAGTGGGGCAGCTCCAGCCACAGCGCTCGCTCTCTCGCTACACAACAGCCCCTTGAAGCGCCACGCCAGGGAGGAGGCGAGATGCGCCTCGTATTTCACCGATGCTGACGGAGAGGTTCATGTACTCCGTAGAAGCTTAAGATCCATGCAATTACTTATGTCTTGATGACGCCAAGAAAGCAAAAAAACCGATGATCTTTGACCGTGTGTTGGTCTATTGTCGGAGTTCCACGTCACCGCATAGTCTGGAACTGGGTACGGAGTATTGGTTGTTGTCATTGAATACACACTCGTTTTCTGTGAAGTTACACCAGTGCTCATTCTGAGAGCTGCCCATAATTCCCGTTTTGACATGCATTTCTCATTATCATTGTTCGATATATTGCTACATCGATTGTCATACTGTTGATCGCGAAGAATGTCCTTGATAGCAGTCAGAGTCGACACGCCCAATTTTTGGTCAGCGGGGAGAAATCTCAAGTTCCATTGTCCAGATTTCGCTTAGCTCTCCATGAAAGATACGTCGGGCAAACACAGTCCCAAGAGACAAAGCGCAAAGCATATGCTCCAGCAAAAGAAGAACTGTATGAATCCGAATCGAGATGGAGATTAGGGCCGTGTGGCCTTGTGGCATCGCAGTGTACCTCATGTTTCCTCCTTTTTTTTTTCAACCCTCTCCAAGATCGGTATAGGCAGCTACTGGTTGCCCGGATGCCATGGAAGGATCCCACTTCATCTTGACAGTCAGTTGGAAAAGTGCACATGGCAGCTTCTTTGAGATGCGGTCAACATGTCGGAGTACACTAGATCTGTTGGAAGTGAGTATCGTGGGCGGAAGGACAGGCCAACAGAGATTTAATGGTTAACAGAGAACGTGGCGGACATTCATGCGCAGTGAGAAGCTGTTGGATATCCCTTTGTCAGTAGGGGCCATTTCATCCAGCTCCTAAGATTCCGGATAGACAAAGCATGAGAAGAAGATGCTGGTGGGCTCGGAGCCTTTCCGCCTAGGTACGAAGTGCAATACCTTGAGCAAACGCATTAGTAGCAGTCACACGATGCTCCGAGATTCACGTAATTACCACTACCATAGCAGTACCTTGGTAATTCTCATACATATCATGTCAGCAGAGGTGGTAAAAAATAGAAATAGACACTTCTCGTCGCTTCATGGTGAATTGTCATCAGCTTTCACGTCGGATAGGCCAAACACTGCCAACGCCCTCTCCCTATTTTTGCTCGAGTATGCAATTGCCGTTCAGCTGGAAAGTTCAGTCGCCCCAATCCACCATGAAGTAGGTAATAACAGCAAATCAGGGCCACATCACAGCTTTCCTGCATCCTTCATGGCTTTCTCGCCGTCCACCAGGACACACCAGCCCTCGGATCCCCGGCCGCCCTCTCCATAAACAACGGCATCAAAAGCCCCAGGGGCCAGGGCAAACTTCAAAACATCGTCATCAAAGGTGCCGGGCTGCAACCAGACAGCGGGGATGCCCGCACTCTTGGCCTCCTTGAGGACGTCGATGGTGATGGCCGGGTGAGTGATGACGGAGACGGACGTTTCCTTTGGACTTGGCAGTGCCGTCACATCCGGCACTGTGGGATACTCCTTACCCTCCACGACGACCGTCTGGGAGGCGGGATTGATGGGGGTGACGGGCAGATCATAGTACAGATACCAGGCATGAACTGCAGTGTTTTACGTGATCAGAGAGCTGTGGTGAATACCAGCATAATGATGAAATGGGTGTGGCAAACCTTTGTGGCCAACCTTGGCGGGGTTGGAACTGGCCCCCACGACCGCGAAGAAGGGAGACGAGAAGAATCGCCTGGCGGTGGCCTCGGTGACGGCAGCCATGGTTTCTGCGGTTTTGGGTGTATGGGTGAAGAGTAGAGCCGCTTCGCGAAGTTAGTAGTAGCAGTAGTTGTAGCAGTTGTAGCAGTTGTAGCAGTTGTAGCAGTTACTCTTCATGAGTACCATTTTTAAGCAGCAGGGCTGGTGGATGCTCGCTGACGTGATTATTCACAGCAAAGTTCCTCGTCGGTTGATTGTCGGAACATCACCTTCCCTCAGTGTACGAGGAATGGCAACATCTTACGGCAGCATTCGTGCCAGAAGATGGCATAAACGACGACTGACCACGGCAGTGGTGATTGCGATGCTGATTTGGGGATTGCACATGGCTGGTCCAAGATGGAAAAATGCTACGGCTACAGGGTAGGCAATTTGCGGGATGGAGGCCGCACATGATGCAACACGACATGCTATACGACGTGTTATGCGGCGTGTTATACGTGTTATATGTTGTTATACGTTGTTATGCGACGTGTTGTGAGACGCGATGCACGGCAATACAATCCTTTATACTGCCGCGTCCACGGCGCCCAGACCGCCTCTAATAAACAAGCAAGCCGACAGGGCCGGTCCATTGGCTGAGACGTCGACTGCTGATCTCGTTGCCCCGTCAGAGACAGACAAGGGGACCCGGTGGGGCATCAATATTAGGAGACGCAGACCTCTTGTTGTCATTTTCGACTTTGCATCACTTTGTTTCCGAGCCCAAGAGAGACATTCATCGCAGACATTTCCAAGACCTGTGGTCGGATCGACACCCCGTCCAAGCCCATCTGACAAAGCGCTGCCGCCACCAAGGCAGACAGACACACAGGACAAAGAACACCAAGTCGCAATGGTGAGTTGCCCCGGCACCGCTCCCATGTAAACAAAACCAAAAAAGATGCAGGCCGGGCCGAGGGCGTCTGGAGCTGGCGGCGCAACATGATTCGCCAGCAGCTTCGTTACTTTCCCCCTTTGGCGCGCAAAACTTCAAGGCCAAATGACCCTGCACAAACTGCCATTTCCCATTCCTGCCGCGGAAGAAGCTGCATCATCCGGTCGCATTCTGCAGATTTGCGCTCGAAGCCGACGGCTGCACACATCGCGAAAGAGGAAGAAGAAAAAGAAGAAGAAGAGAAGAAAACATGGCTTCTAACCAGTTCGACTCCCAGGCCTCGACCAACTACAAGGAGGCATTTGCCCTGTTCGACAAGCGCGGCAACGGTCGCTGCGCCATCGACTCTCTCGGCGACCTGCTGCGAGCATGCGGACAGAACCCCACGCTGGCCGAGATCCAGGAGCTGGAGAAGGGCCTCGGAAGCGACTGTAAGTTTTCTTTCTTTCTTCGTTTCCTTTTTTTCTTTCTTTTCTTTTCTTTTCCTTTCCCCCACCCCACTTCTCCCACTCCTTGAGGGTTCGCTGCGCGAGCGGTAGTCGAGGGCGCTGTCCGGATGCGCATTTATGCTGACATGTGTGCTCGCTGCACAGTTGATTTCGAGACCTTCCAGCGCATCCTGAACCGACCAGGTGGATTCCGCGACCCTGGCGAGCCCGAAGAATACTGCCGTGGCTTTCAGGTATTTGATAAAGACATGACGGGCTTCATCGGCGTCGGCCAGCTGAAATACATCTTGACCAACTTGGGCGAGAAGATGTCAGAGGAGGAGGTCGACGAGCTGCTCAAGGCTGTGGATACCAGCTCTGGCCAGATCAACTACACTGGTATGTCTCTCGCGCCTTGTCGTTTTCTTTTTCTTTTCTTTTCTTTTCTTTTTCATTTTCTTTCTCTTCTTTGTTTGTTTGTGTACAGCTCTGCGTTTCTACCCTGCTCCCCCTCTCCGACAACCCGGCCTTGCTGACGCTCTATATGTTTGCGCCCAACAGACCTTGTCCGAACTATTCTCGCCAACTAGAGATTCTCTTGTATGAAGAAACCTAACCCGGTGGCATCTTCTTGCATCTGCGAAAACGGGATGGCGTTGCTATGTGTTTATTTTGATTATGGCAGTGAATTGGGCACGCTTGGGAATTGATGATTTTTGTGATGAATGGCCAATAGACCCCGTGTGTTTTCGAGGCTAAATGAATATGCTTTTTTTTTTTTTTGCTTTGGTGCTTTGAAGGCTCTGTGAGCGAGCCAGTTGGGCCCTATCACTATCCTCGTCATGCCTGATCGCTCTTCACGGCCCTGTAGCTTGTCAAGTGCCAAAGGGTGGAGTGAGGATGTTACAACAACATGCCAAAGCCGCCTGCGATTTCCGGGGCGATCGGCCTTTCTTCTTCTGCTCGATGGCAGCTACAAGGCGGCCCCCTCCCCCTCTTGTTGCCTTACCGATGAAATTTTCCTCCAGTCGCTTGACCACTCTCTCTGTCGTAGAAATCGGTAGGATCCCTTTGCCTTCCAAGGCAGTGGCCGTGTCGTCACGGCGGAGTCACCCCGCGATATTGTCGGATTTGTTGCTGGAATTCATGGCTCACCACCTGCCGGATACGGACGCTAGAACGGATAGCGGAGCCCATCAACAGGTGTGTTACTGCCCAGGGCCAATTCAAAATTCCTGGCGTCACCGACAAGCCGTGATTTCTCAACCGTTCTGCACTTTCTCGAGACTATCTCGGCAATTGAGTACGTATTTCAACGCCGGGACTGGTTTTTTTTTGTTTGGATCCGATCGCGGCTGTCGATCCAGTTTCTCACAGTCCGCCGTGCCCAACTCCGTCAGGCGGCCTTGTACTTGGGGGGGATCAGTTTCACTACCCCTCATCGGCACTCTGTCCTGGTAGGCCGAGGCAGCATCGCACCGTCGTACGTCCTGCAGTCCGAGCGGGCCAATTTGGGACGACCCAGCTTGTACGTAAGAGCTGCCTGCAGTTCGAGCTGGAGCGGCCTCGTGCTATAAAGCCCCTCCTCGTCTTCCTCCTCTCCCTCCTCGTGCTCCTTCTCGCAGCAGCCCTGGCTTCCCAACGGGCTCTTCTACGCCTCAACTCCCTTGCGAGTCACGTACGGCTTCAAGGCACAGCTCGTCTGCCCGCATATCGTCGCCTCTTGACCACCAGCAACATGGCCCCCGAGCAGTGCCGAACCCCGCCGCAGAGCCCGCCTGTGTTTACGGCCACGGCCGAATCCATTCTGGCCGACGCCCAGAAGAGCGCTGATCGGAGCAAGAGCGTGTTGGATCGGATCGTTGCCGACGTGACGCCCGAGGCGGCCACGTTCGAGAACACCTTGAAGCCCATCCTCCTCGACGGCAATGATTCCTCGGGCCCCCAAAACATTCAGACCTTCTATCAGCACGTATCGACGAACGAGTCTCTCCGAGAAGCTTCCACCAAGGCGGAAGAGCTCCTGAACGATTTCTACATTGAGGCAAAGATGCGGGAGGACGTGTTCAAGCTGGTGGACGCGGCGTATGCCACGCGGGATTCCCAAAACTTGGACAAAGAGTCTCTCCACATCTTGGAGAAGGAACGCCAAAAGTACATCCGCAATGGCCTGCTTCTCCCCCCCGGAGAGAAGCGAGACCGCTTCAAGGAGATCAAGAAGCGTCTTAGCCAACTCTGCATCCAGGGCAAGAAGAACCTCAATGAAGAAAAGGGCGGAATCTGGTTCACCGCCAAGGAGCTGGAGGGAGTACCCAAGGATGACATTGACGTCGAGACGCTAGAAAAAGGAACCGGCGAGAATGAAGGAAAAGTCAAGGTGACCTTCAAATACAACCACTTCAACCCCCTAGTGAAGTATGCCATTCACGAAGAGACCAGGCGCAGATATATCATTGCAGATGCCAACAAGGTACGCGGGCCTCCCTTTTTTTTTTTTTTTTTTTAAAATTTTTTTTTTTTTTTGCCAAGAATGCTATCCTCATCCGTTTGAAGTCTGGACCTGACATTGGCACATCTAGTCAAACAAAAACGTGCCCATCTTCAAGGAAATCATGGAGCTTCGCGATGAAGCCGCTCGACTTCTAGGCTATCCGGACCACGCTAGCGTCCGGATTGAAGAGAAGATGGCCAAGTCGCCCGTGCGTGTCAATGAGTTTCTGGGTGACCTGCGAACCCGCTTGGCCCCGGGCGGCGAGAAGGAGGTCAAGGTCCTCCTGGAATACAAGAAGCGAGACTACGAGGAGCGCGGCATACCCTTTGATGGCAACTTTTACATGTGGGATACCTCTTACTATTCAAGGATCATGAAAGAGAAGGAGTATAGCGTGGACGAGGTGGCAATCTCGCAGTACTTCCCGGCAGAGTCAACGTTTGCTGGCATGCTAAAGATTTTTGAAGAAATCTTTGGGTTTGTCTTTGTCGAGCTCAGCCCGGAGGACCGAGCGCGCTTGAGCCCAACTGGCAAGGCCGAAGACATCTCCTGGCATGAGGACGTCATCGTCTACAGCGTATGGGATGAACCGGCCAAAGGCGGCGAGTTCTGCGGCTACCTCTACCTCGACTTGTTCCCTCGGGACAACAAGTACGGACATTATGCAAACTTTGGGATTGAGCCGGGCTTCCTCACTGTGGATGGAAAGAGAAGCTACCCGTCGACTTCCCTGGTCTGCAACTTTAGCAAGCCGACGGCTACCAAGCCGTCGCTACTCAAACACCACGAAGTTGTCACCTTCTTCCACGAACTCGGCCATGGCATCCACGATCTGGCCGGCCGCTCTCGCTTCAGCTACACCCACGGCACTGCGACCGTGGCCGACTTCGTTGAGGCGCCCTCTCAGATGCTCGAGAACTGGTGCTGGACGCCGAGTGTCCTGAAATCGCTGTCGAAGCACTGGGAGACTGGAGAAAGCATCCCGGATGAGCTGGTAGACAAGCTCGTCAAAACTAAGCACCTCAACTCGGCAATCGGCGCGCTGGCTCAGCTTCTCATTGGTACTTTTGACATGACCGTTCATGGGCCAAAGACCCACGACGAAGCCAAGACTACAAACTACGGCAAGCTGTGGAACCAGCTCCGCCACGACATCTCGGGCATCAAGGGCCCGGAGGATCTCGGCGATACCATGTATGATGCGTATTCGTTTTTCTTTCCCCTTTCCTTCTGCTTGTAACTAACTAACCCGTGTTGTAGGGAATGGGGCAACCGATATGCCAACATTGGCCACTTCATTGGCGGCTACGACGCCGGCTACTACGGCTACCTTTACTCTGAAGTATTTTCCCTGGACATGTTCCACTCGTTCTTCAAGAAGAACCCAATGGACGGCAAGGAAGGTCGACGATACCGCCACACTGTGCTGGAGCGTGGCGGCAGCATCGAAGAAATGGAGTTTTTGAAGGAGTTTTTGGGCAGAGAGCCCAGCACTGAGGCGTTTTATGAGGAATTGGGCATTGCTGTTAAATAAGCGTTGCATGGGGTTTTTTCCCCCCCTTGTTACCAACAAGGTAGCAAGTAGGTACGGAGTACGTCACACAAAAGAAGAAGGAAAGGCTACAAGTGCCTTTATAGGTTTACTTGCTACGACATACACACAAGAAAATAAAACTAGGCTACTCATTCAGACATTGTGTTGTGCTCTTTCTGACATTGTGTTGTGCTGTCCCTCTCTCTCTCTCTCTTTCTCTCTCTCTGTGTGTGTGTGTGTATTGCCAAGTAAGTATATCTAGATGGGATGCGTTTTGATACAAAAGTCCAGAGAAAGGAAGAAAAAAAACGCGGCAAAAAAGTGCGGCCTGTGTGGATCGAACACACGACCTTCAGATAAACAGATGATTGAAGTTGAAACTTCAGTCTGACGCTCTCCCAGCTGAGCTAAGGCCGCCAATGGGTTGAATGAAATTGCAGAGGCATTTTTCAATTTATACAGGTCGCGTTTTTTTTTTTTTTTGCTTTGAAGGTGAAATGGGCCTAGGCCCGAGAGTGGGGGTGATGGAGGAGTGGGGATTGATTTGGAGGGCAACACAAAGAGAGCACGTGAGGCGCCGTGGGGGTTTGGGTACGTATTTTTTTGTAAGAATGAGATGAAATTCAGGACGACGACTGTGATAGGATGGCGAATAGAGGGAAAGCGGGTCACCAAGACCACATAGGTATGTAGTATACTAATGGCAGAAGCACGGGCGGTGGGTGACTGGCAAGCAGATGGAAGCGGCAGTCGATGCTCTTTGTTGTTCTTTTGCAGATTGTATCGCGAAGAAGATGCGATTTAGCCTAGGCCCACGTCAAAGGATCCAAAAGGGGCTGAAACAGAACAAGACGAGCACGACGAATCCAAGCCATGGCTCTTGCAGTTTGCACGCCCTCCGAGGCGGAAGCCCCCGCGGTGTCCACGGTCCACCTGAGGGCCATGGACGGGAATCTCCTTACACATGCGCAGTTCCCCAGCCCGGAAGGGTTGCGGTTTTTCCACGCGTGGCTGGAGAGGGACACGCTGGGGCATATTAGGGACGGGGATAAGGGAGTTTTGATTGCAAAGGACGATGGGACGGGAGAGGTGGTGAGCTTTGTGAAGTGGGTGGTTCACAGGCCCGGAGAGGAGGAGGAGAAGGAGAAGGAGGAGCGGCAGGTGAAGGAGGAGTGGCCAGAGGTTGCGCGGAAGGAGTATTTGGATCCGTATGCGGCGTTGACGGAGAGGGTCAGAGTGAGGGCCGTTGGGGAGGCAGCGGCGTATTATCGTGAGTTTTGGGCCGTTGGCTCTCCGTCGATGCTAGGGAGGAATGGACTAATTAATGGCGAGAATGACTAACCACTGCTGATATGAGAGCGTCATGATAGATCCGACATATCTCTGCACGGATCCCTGCTGGGCCGGACGCGGAGCGGCTTCGTTGCTTCTGCGCAAGGTTCAGGACCTCGCGGCGGCGGATGGCCTCCCCATTGTGCTGGAAGCCACGATGAACGCGGTGACGTATTACCGGAAGATGGGGTTCGAGATTAGAGATGAGCTGTCGATGGTGCTGCCGCCTCGGGGGTCGAGCGAGCCGACGGAGTTTTATGAGGAGAGATGCATGGTTTGGATGCCACCCAAGCAAGGGAGCAGCGGCAGCACCATGAGAGAGGAGACGGGGTTGGCTGAGTGAAGCTTGGATGGAAAGCGATGCGTGAGCAATGAAAGAGATGATGGCGTGTCATCTAGAGGCCATAAAAAAAAAAAAAAAAAAAAACAGCCTGGAACAAAAAAAAAATCGGGAGGACAAACAGCTCACGATTGCATCATGGCAGGATCCCCCACATGCACGTGGCATATAGCCTGACTGGGGAGTTGCGGCAGAACGCAACTTTTTGTTGTTGTTATCTTACCTAAGTGCAAAGAGAGGTACTAATGTACTACATACTAGGTACTAAGGTACTAGGTACTCCACGGGGGGGGGGGGGAGAGGAATGGGGAATTACAGCTGAAGGAACGTCCAAGCACAGGAGTCCGTTGATCTGCTGTGGGGGCCCTTGAATGCTTGCTTGCATGACGGGGGGGGGGGGAAGAAAAGAGAGAAAAAAATAATAATAATAAATAATTTGAAAATAAAAATTGATGGAGCGGAGAGAGTAACCATTGCTGAGCTCGGCATAATTCGATATGGAGCGTCTTTTTTTATTTTATTTTTATTTTTATTTTTTATTTTTGTTAAATAATTCCTGCTCTCACAATGATGCAGGTTGGTCTGGGCTCCCTCGACATCAGCAGATGAGGGCGGCAAGTCTTCCTATTTCGCTGCAGGAGAGCAAAATCTCGTTACGTAGTGTCATCTCACCAGATCGCTGACATATAAAAAGACCACCTTGATCGCGCGGGGGGGTGAAGACGTGGGAGAAGACGCATGTCAGTTCTCAGAGAGTTCCGTGTCTCTTTGTTGCGTCAGAGCAATTTTGTCTTGACCTGATAGAGATCCCTTCTCCCCCCCCCTTCCCCCCCCCCATGCAGTCAGTGTACAGTGTACGGGAGTTATGACGTCTACCTAATACTGGGTCACTTGGAAAGTTGGGTGACGGTGCTTTACATAGATGGCGCTCGCTTGCTGCGACGATGATCCCACGCTGAGCGGAGAAGCTTCGATATGGCTGTTGCGCACGAAACGAAGGACGGGCCATGATTGGGAACGCTGAACGAGGCCGGTCATCTGAATCGGGGGATCCGCTGCTGCTACGTGACTTATTTGAAGGCGGCCACGACAGAACACGGCATCCAAAATTCGACGTCCTGAAGCCCTGAAATATTACATTTTTTTTTTCGGTTCAAAGTAAAAGAAAAGGGCCAACGAGTTGGTTCAAGTTCGCACTTCGCACATTGTAGTACCTTATTCGTACCCTCCCTGCGACATTACGTTGTTTTTGCGTAGCCGTGGCATTTGATATTTGAAACTAAGAAGTTATATATGGAGCCGTGGCTGGCATGAGAACCTGACGGTTGGCGCGCTCTTTGTAGGCATCTAAGAAAAAAAAAAATAAAAAAACAAAAAAAAGAGAGGGAAACCCAAAATAATAATAATAATAATAATAATAATAATAATAATAATAATAATAAAAAGGCCGCAAACGCGGGAGGCCCCCTTTGGATTGTCTCATGTGGGGGGCATATGTATGTGTGTGTTCCCGAGGCAAAAAAAAAAAAAAGGCATGTAGCCGTTGCGATGGGCCGGGCCATTTTCGTCGTTTGCTCTTCCTGCCCGAACGCGACTTTGATGGAAACCCGAGCCAGTCGTCTCGTCTGCTTGCGAATGCACACAGGGGACATGCACAACTGTATTATATAAGCTGCAGAGAGACAGAGAGAGAGAGAGAGAGAGAGAGAGAGAGAGAAGAGACGACAGAGCACCCGAGACAACTGTAGTCGGCGCACCTACGGAGTGCCTACAACAAGCAGGCAGGGGCTTCTCATGTTCCTTGGGCCCGTGGACGGGGGCTTGGGCTGGGCGCCTTGTGCAAGCGCAGAGCGGCGGCATGGCACGAGATGTATTGCCAGAAGCACCAATGAGGCTGAATCAAGATTTTTTTTGCAAGCAGCAGAT
>CM036087.1:3202471-3300723 GCA_020631695.1 Trichoderma cornu-damae
TTAAAGTATTTTTAATTCTTAAAGTTTATTTTAATTAAGTTATTTTATCTTAAGCCTTTTGATTATTATAAATAAGACATTAAATATTTTATTTATTGCTGCATTTTTATTATTTTCTTAAGTTAAAATACATCTCATTTTATTTATTAAACCTAAAGGGGTTTTATAATGACTATAAGTACAGGTTTTAGAAGACACTACAGGTTTTGACATTATTAATTTCTTAAGCTAATTTATAATAAAAAGTTTTGAAAAATATAATAAAGTAAAAGAGTTAAGTAAAAATAATTAATAATAAGTTATATTATTAAACCAAAGTTTAAAGAGCTATTTTTTTAAAATTTTGATACTTTTTAAAGGCATTATAGTTAAAAAAAGGGTTAAAGCTATAAAAAAAGATGTTAGTTCATTACTGCTAGTTAAGTTAGAATAATTAAGCCTGGCTACAGTAAAGGAGGCTGATTAATAAAGATTAATTACAATATATTAAGTAAATATAGCTTAATAATCTATTAAGCTAAACTTCCTTATAGAGCAGAAAAGTGTAATAAGCTACTTAATAGTAGTATATTATTATAATAATATTACTTTGCAATATATTATTATAACATATATATAATAGTTTTTTTATTATAAATGTAATTACTTTATTTATTAATATTAATATTAAATTATCTTTATTTATTATTTTTAAATAGTATATAAATTATTAAAAACTAGCTTTATAATAATTATAAGTAAGTTATTTAATATAAATTTATATACTTAAAGAAAAAAAAAGTCTATATATCTTTATATTCCTTTATAATTAGTTATATACCTATAGAATAGTATAATTTAAAAGGGCTAGGCCTTTATAAATTTAGGCCTATTAAACAATCTTAAGTAAGGGAAGCTAGGCCTTTTTATAAGGTCTGGGTTATATAAGGCTTAGGCAAAGCCTATAGCTAGCTATAATATATATTTAATATTAATAAAAGCTTATATATAATATTTTAAAGATTATTAATAATATTTTTTATAATATTTTTTTTAAATTATTAATAATAAAAGATTAAATTAAATAAGATATTTTTAAATAATGCTTTATAAACTAGTTAAAATTAAATAACTACTTTTCTAATAACTTAGACTATCTTAAATTAATAATAATATAAAGTAAGTGAATTAAAAAGCTTTAAGCTTATTTTATATATTATGAAAATCTTTTTATATAATATAATTAGCTTAAATACTTACTAGCTTACTAATCTTAGTTTCTTAATAAATAAAACTTAGATTAATATTAAGTATAAGTTTAAATAACCTCTTTAATAAGTTTAATATTTGAGACCCTTTTATTTAATAAGTAAATATACTTATAATAAGTATTATCCTTTTAAAAAAGTATAGGTAATAATATTTTTTTATTAACTTAAAAAAGTATAAAAGCTTGCTTAAGCTCATAATAACCTTTACTTAATAATATTAATAAAAAGAATATTAACTATAATTAATAATTAATAAAGTATTATTAAATTAATAATAAAGCATATAATTATTATTATAATATATAAAATATAAATTACTTTAATAAAAGAAACTTAATTAGCTATATATAAAATATATTATTATAATAATCCTTTCTCTTTTTATTATTAAGCTAGATATCTTTAATAATATCTACCTTACCTTTTATATAAACTTTATAAAAAGAGCTATTTATAACCTATTATTATTTTAAGTCTTATTAAACTCTAGGCCTAGCTTAATTTAAGTATACTTAAAGGGTTAAATAAAGCTAGTAAAAAAATATATAATAAAGTATATATTAATTATTAAAAATTATCATATAGCTTATAGTTAAAAAGAATACTAAGTATTAATTAAATAAGCATGGCTTATAATAATATATTTATATAAAAGCTATTAAAATAATTTTAAAATACTATAGTATTAAATTAATTTAAAGTAGCTTAAGGTAGTATATAATATAAAATAATAACACTTATTTCCTTTAAGTATTATACTTTAAACTTCTAAATTAACTAAAATAAAACTATACTATAAATAGCATACTATATATAATAATACTGCCTCTTTAATAATATATTAATAAAATATAGTAATAATTAAATAGTACTAAAAGTATTATTTATTATTAAATAAAAAGTAAACTAAAAGGCAGGTTTATTATTTATTATTATCTTTAATAATAAATAAAGGAAGTATGAATATAATAGATATTAATACGTGCTTGAGTATGTAAAGAAAGATTTATAATATATTAAGTATTACATATAACCTTATATTATTTTAATATAAATATAATTAATAATATTAATACTTAATAATATTAATTATTATAAATAGACATTATATTACTTTTTAGCTTATTAATATTAAGCTTTTCTTTTTAATATATAGAAATTTATTTTTTTATTACATATATTATCTATTTAAAAATAATAAAAAAAAGTTATTATTAAAGAGAGTGCCAAAGCAAGCTTATTATACTTTTACCTTAATTATTTATAATTACTATAATACCTATTTAAGCCTAAGAAAATATAGAATATTTTTTAATTTATTGAATATAAAATTCTTTATAGTATTTTTTAAAAAGTTCTTATTAAGCTTTTTAAAATAATATTATAAAAGGTTAATAGATATTTATTATAAAGTTAATAAATTATAAATATATATTAAGTATAGTATTAAAGATATTAATAATTTACTATTATTATATTACCTTTTATTTAAGTATTTAATGATTACCTTTAATTAAGATTACTATATTACTCTTCCTTTAACTATAAATAATATATTATTAATTAAAATAATAAAAGTATTAAGGGTATAAATGTAAGGCTAAATAAGACTTTAATTAAGTAATAAATAAGTATTTTTATTTATATTTAATTATATTATAAACTTCTAATAATTATAGTTTTATTTTAATAATCTTTTTATATCTTTAACTTCTTTTATTATAATAAGCATTAAAATATACTTACTTTAATTAATAATATACTATAGGTTAGTATAAAAATTTATTATAATATTAAATTTATTATTAATTAATTTTTAATTTAAAAATAAAGATTAATATTTATTAAGATATATTTTATAAACTATAGCTATAATTAAAAATATATTTATTTATTTTATTATTATTTATTAATTACTTAATATATAAATAATAAAGATATAGTTAATTTATATTGAAAGGCTATATATCTTTATTAAATTAAAATTTTTTATCTAGGTAAAGGTTAATAATTTTTTAATATTTTTAATATATTAATATTAAATTAATATTATAAAGATACTTATATTTATGAATAAGTTTATTATTAATTACTATATTAATTAATAGTTAATTATTATATAAAGAATAAAGAATATATTATTATATTAAAAATAAAGGTTATAATTCATTAATTAACCTTATCTTTATAAAAGATAAAAAGTAAAATAATGCTTTTTTAAAGAATGCTTAAACTTTAAAGATAATAAGGTTACTAGTAAAAAATAAATAAAGCTAATTTATATAATAAAAAAGGTAAGGTAAACTTTACTTAAATTTAATTAAAAGTATATACTTTATGCCTTTATGTATATATTATAATATTATAAAAAATATAAATTATAAGGCCTGTCTAGCCTTAAGGACTTTTTTATTAATAAAGATATTATTTATTAATTATATAATTTTTTTTTTTACTTAATATAAATAAAAGATTTATTTAAAGGCTTTTTAAAAATAATATAAAAAAAAAAGAGTATATTATAAACTTAAGCTTTATTTAAGCTTTATATAACCTAAGCTTTATAAAGGCCTAGCCCTTACTTAAGGTATTATTAACTTATAAGCTTTATAAAGGCCTAGCCTTTTTTTAAAGTATAATTACAGCCTAGGCCTTATAAGGCCTATATGATTACTTAAGGTAAAAGGTAGCCTAAAAAAGCTATATAATAGCTAACTAGCCCTTTTTTACTAAAGTAAGTATATAAACTATATATAAATAATACCTTAGGTCTTATAGGATAAGATTACTAAAAGGTATTTAAGTACTTTATAATATATATTATTAAAAGTTATAAATACTTTTTAAGTTATATTAAACTATAAAACTATTAAAGATAAGGGTTGTAGAGGAGAGTAAAAAGGTATAAGAGTAGCTAATACCTAGTATATAGCTATTATCCTTCTATAAGATAGCTATAAAGCTATTATTAAATATAAAAGTAGTATAATAATTATATTAATCTTTAACCTTTTTCTAGCTTTTTATTTAATTAAATGGTTTTTTATAAATATATTTCCTTTTCTTTAGCTTAAGATTAAAGGCTTAAGGCTAGGGTTTTCTTTTAGTTAAGCCATATAGGCTTGTTCCTTACACTTATCTTACTATAGTCTTAATTATTTTTTAATAAATTACCCCTTTTTTATAATAATACCTTTATTATTATTTTATAAAAATAACTTTTTTTTATTATTAATCTTTAATAATATTATTATATAATTATTACTTTTTTATTTTTTTAATATTTAATAATATTAAATTATCTTTTTTAATTTTATCTTTATTAAATAATAATCTCTTTTTTTTAATTATAGCCCTTAAGTATACCTTTTTTTTAAAAGCACTAGCTTAATACTACCTTACATTAAGTTTATTATTCTTTAATATTAAACTTTTTATTACTTTTTTCTTAAGTAATATTTTTATTTTAACTATAGTTTATAAATATATTCTTTTTTTAAAAATATTACTTTAATATTACTAGCTTATTATAGTTTTATTACTTTTTAACTTTAATTTTTATATTATACTTTTTTTATAATAAATTATTTATAAAGTTAAAGTAATATATTTATATATTTATTTTATTTAAATAATTCTTTTATTTAATATAATAAAGTTATTTATAGCTATAATATTTATAATTAATAATATTTTTAATTTTAAATATCTCTTTAATAAAAAAAAAGTAATTTATTAACTTAATTAATATATTATCTTTATTATAAAACTCTTTAAGGTTTATAATATTAAAGATATTATATATTTATATTAATAATAATAATTATAATTTATAAATAAAACTACTTATCTTAATAATTCCTTTAATTTAATAAAGTTTTATATACTTTTTTATTAACTTTTTATTAAGTTAATATAGATTTAAGTACTTAATAAAGATTAAAACTTAATTATTAACCTTAAATAACTTCTTTATATAGCCTTTATTATATTATTTATTATATAACTTATTAATATTTTATAATATTTTTATAATATACTTTTTTATATTAATTATTTTATTAATCTTATTTAAGGCAGTTTAGTTTATATAGTTAAGTTTAATTTTATAAGTCTTTAATATAGCTAGGTTATATTTTAAAAGTAAGAATATAAATACTTTATTAATAATTAAGTACTTAATAATATTATATATAAACTTAATAAATAATAACTATTTAACTTAATCTAGCTAATTTTTATTATAAAAGGCTTATAAATAGTACTTAAGGTTTTAATTTTACTATTTAGTGTAGTTATTAATTTAAAGGTAGAATACTATATTAAATTACTATTTATAATTAATAAAATAATAAAAGAATTATTAAAAAGTATTTATAAATATACTGCCTTTATTAAAAATAATTCTTTTTAATATATTATAAAGTTAAAAAATATAATATAAAAACTTTATTATAAATCCTTTATTAATAATATTCTTTAAGTATAGTATATAAATAATATACTTTATAAAATAGTTTATTATTATAAATATTAAATTATATATTTATTTTTTATAAACTACCTTAAGCAACCCTATAATAAAATCTATTATAATCTTTTTCTATAGTTTTATAAATATTAATAATATAACTAACTTACTATATAGTAAATAACATCTTGCTTTACTTATTTAATAAACTATATATATATTAATATATCTCTTTATATTAATTTATAAACCTTTTTAATAATAAGTCTTAATAATTCTTATTAAAGTCTTATTAACTCTTTAATACTTAATTATTAAGTTATTATAAAATAATACTAAAATCTTTTTTTTTATTAAAAAAGATAAATACTTACCCTTTATAATAAAATAGCTAATTATTATTAATTACTTAATTATATATATAATTTTTATTAATAATATTATACTTAATTACTTTTATTAACTTTAACTTTTTAATTAAAGTATTTTTTTTATATTAAAAAAAGCCTTTATAAATATTTTATAATCTTTTTATAATATTATAATAATACTTTTATAAATTACTTACTTATTTATAATTAAAATCCTTAAAGATATATATTAAAGGCAGGCTATTTACTTAATTATAATTAAAACCCTTTTAACTTAAAGAATTAATATTAATAATAACTTAATATTTAAGTTATATTTAAGTCTTAAGGGTATATAACTATTTATAATCCTCTTTAATATAGCTATACTAGCTTTATAAATACCTTTAAAATTATAATTATTATAATTAATTATTAAGAATTATTTTATAAATATAGCTAAATAATTATTATTTAATTACTTTTTTTTTTATTATTATAATAATTTAATTTTTTAAAAAGTATATTTATAAAATTCTTTTTTTTTAAATAATACTTAATTATAAAATTATATAATAATAATATCTTTAATTAAGTAACCTACTTAATTATTAACTTTTTTTTATTTATAAAGTAGCTATAGTTTAAGTAATTTATAATAATTTATATTAAGTATTTTAAATAAGCTATATAATATCTTTATATTATAAAGGCCTTTATAATAATAAGTATTTTAATATTTAATATTATATAATAATACTTTATATTTAATAACTTTTATAAAAGGTATATAATAAAGTATTAATTATCTTTTTATTATTATATTAATATTATATTAATTATAAAGTTTAATATATTAATCTTAATATATAGCCTTATTATAAAGTTAAAATATATTAATATAAGCTTTTTTAAAAACTTACTTTATAGCTTTTTAAATATAGCTAGCTTATTAATATTAAGCTTAAAGGTTTTTTTATATTATTTTTTTATTTTATTTATAAAAAGTATTATAATTTTATTATAGTTTTTAATAAAATATTTATAAAATTTAATAAAGCTTAAAAATAAAAAAATCTTTTTTATATTATTAAATACTTATTATTATATTACTACCTTAATATACTTATACTTTATATATACTTTATTTAATTTAATTATAAACTTAAGGTATAATATAAATATTATATTAAACTTATACTTTTATAGGTTTATATATAACCTATATATCTTTAATCTTTTTAATATATTATTTATATATTATTTATACTTTTTTAAATTATTACTATATATTAAGATATTATTTAAATATATAATATAAAAATAGTCTATATAGCTTATTAATATATTATTAATATAGCTTTAAAATATAATTAAGGTATTTATTAATTTAAAAAGTAATACTTAATATTTAAAGTAGCTATAGTAATAATAAAATATTATTTTTTATTTATTTTTTTTATAAATATATAGTTAATAATATATATTTTTTAAGTTAAGCTTTATATATACTTTAATGCCTTAAAGCTAATCTATAATCTTATATATTAATAAAATAAGTATATAGTTTTTTTAAATTATTTAGTTAATTTTATAATAATTAATATATAATTTTAACTTACTTTTTTTCTTAAGTATAAATAATATTAAAGCACTTATTAAGCTATTTAATCTTTTAATTTAACCTTTTATTAAGGCTATTTAAATATAATTATAAAGAACCTTTAGCTTAATCTTTATTAAAGAGTAAATAAGTCTTTATAATAGCTTTATATCTAGCTTTAAGTTTATTAAGTATATTAATCTTTTTAAAAATATTAACTTTATAGCTTTTTTTTTAAAAAATACCTTTATATACTTTTAATACTTAAGTAATAGCTTTTTTATTAATTAATTATTATAAATCTTTAGCTTATTTTAGTCTAGGCTTAAGTTAAGGTACTTTTTTATTATATTAATAATAATTATTTTAATCTTTACTTTTTTATATTACTTTCTAGCTTACTTTTATAATATTATTAACTTAAAGGTCTTTTTTATTAACTTAAAGTATTATTTTTTTTAAACTATAATTAAGTTTATTATCTTAAACTATAAGCTGCTTAAAATAGTATTATTTATTATCTTTATAATTATAAAAAGAATTAAAAACCTTTTAATTACTTTTTAATTATTAACTAGCTTTATAATAATTAATACCTTTCTTAAGATTTATATATTTAAGCTTAAAAACTCTTTAATTACTTTATTATTATAAAGTAAGATTTTTATTCTTTTTAATAATAGCTTTTTATTTAATATATTTAAGTTACTTTTAAAGTTTAATATAATCCTTACTCCTCTTTAATTATAACCTAGCTATAACTTTATAAATCTTATTATTAATATTCCTCTTTTTATAACCTTTATTATTAATTTAATATCTTTATCTTTAATAATATTAAAGTCTTTATCTTAAGCTTTTTTAATTATTAATATTATATTAACTTTTATAAATATATAAACTAGATTACTATACCTCTTTATAATATATAAATTACTTTTATACTTTATATAATCTTTTACTTTATAATAATATTATAAATAAACTCTTTTATATTTTTAATACTTTAATAATATAAATTATACTTTTTTCTTTATTTTTAAAAATATTAAAAAATTATTATTAACTTTTTATTAAGTTTTTTTTTTATATTTTTAATTTATAATAATTAATAATTTAAAGTAATTATTTATACTTTATTATTACTTTTTTTACTATAAGCTAGCTTTAAGTTTATATTATTACTTATTATTACCTTAGCTTTTATATTTATATTATAAAGCTCTTGCTATATAATAAGTAGTTTAATATTAATTAAGTTCTTTTTAATTTAAAAATTATACTTATTAATTATTTAAAAGATTTTAAATATATTTAATATTCTTTTAAGGATTTTATTAATAAAGATTTTAAAATATAAAAAAAATCTTAAAAAGGTTTTATAATTTTATTAATAAAAAGTATTTAGCTTTATTATTATTTTTAAAATATAAGTATTTTTTTTTATAATATTATCTTTATATTACTTAAAGTATTAATTATATATAATTTAATTAAATACTTTTTTATATTTTTAATTAAAATAAAAGGTTTATTATAGCTTTATATTACTTTTTAAATAATTATTTATATATTAAACTTTATAAACTTTATTATTAAACTTATTTTTATTAAGTTAAAAATACTTTTTAAAATTTATAATATATATTTAAAGTTTTATTTATAACTTTTTTTTAAACTTTAAGTTAAGTAATTAAAGCTTAGTTTATATTAAGCTATAAGTTTACTTTTTTTTAAGTTTTTTTTAAGTTATAAAGATAAGTTTAAGGTTTAAAGCTTTTTTACTTTAATTAAATATAAAATACTTAATTATTTTATATTTTTTTTATTAATTTATTATTTTTAAAATAAAGGCTTATAGCTTTAAAAAAAATAAATTATTATACTTTTTTATTTTTATAAGCTAGGGTTTTTTAACTATAATATCTTTATTATAAAGAGTAATATTCTTAAGTTCTAGCTATATACTTACTAGCTTTTTATTAATAGTTTATATAAATAATATACTTAAGTTTTTTATTATCTTATTTTTAATAATCCTCTTGCTTTTATAAAAGTAAAAAGATTAATTTATTAAGAATAAAGGTTATAAAAAAAAGTAAAAAGGTATAAAATATAATAAGTAATATATAATTATTAATCTTTTATAAAATAGCTATAAAGCTATTATTAAATATAAAGATAGTATAATAATTATATTAATTTTTAATCTTTTTTTAACTTTTTATTTAATTAATTAACTTTTTATA
The DNA here is from genome assembly GCA_020631695.1 of Trichoderma cornu-damae. NCBI lineage: Eukaryota > Fungi > Ascomycota > Sordariomycetes > Hypocreales > Hypocreaceae > Trichoderma > Trichoderma cornu-damae. The sequence goes on from CM036087.1 coordinate 3,212,395, forward strand.
AATATATTTCCTTTTTTAGCTTAAGACTAAAGGCTTAAGGCTAGGGTTTTTTTTTATTAAGGCATAGGGCCTGCACTGCTATCTTGCTATAGCCTTAATTATCCCTTAATAATAAATAAGATTATAAAACCTTTTTAAATTTTTTTTTATATTTTAAAACCTTTATTAATAATATTTTTTAAAAAATATTAAATATATTTAAGATTCTTTAAGTAATTAATAAATATAATTTTTAAATTAAAAAGAATTTAATTAATATTAAACTACTTATTATATAATAAAAGCTTTATAATATAAATATAAAAGCTAAGGTAATAATAAATAATAATATAAGCTTAAGACTACTTTATAATAAAAAATTAATAATAATAAAATATAAATAACCTTTTTAAATTATTAATTATTATAAATTAAAAATATAAAAAAAAAACTTAATAAAAAGTTAATAATAATTTTTTAATATTTTTAAAAATAAAAAAAAAGTATAATTTATATTATTAAAGTATTAAAAATATAAAAAAGTTTATTTATAATATTATTATAAAGTAAAAGATTATATAAAGTATAAAAGTAATTTATATATTATAAAAAGGTATAATAACTTAATCTATATATTTATAAAAGTTAATATAGTATTAATAATTAAAAAAGCTTAAAATAAAAACCTTAATATTATTAAAGATAAAAATATTAAATTAATAATAAAAATTATAAAAAAAGAAATATTAATAATAAAATTTATAAAGTTATAACTAGGTTATAGTTAAAAAAAAGTAAAGATTATATTAAACTTTAAGAGTAACTTAAATATACTAAATAAAAAGCTATTATTAAAAAAGATAAAAATCTTATTTTATAATAATAAAGTAATTAAAGAGTTCTTAAGCTTAAATATAAAGATCTTAAGAAAGGTATTAATTATTATAAAGCTAGTTAATAATTAAAAAGTAATTAAAAGATTTTTAAATTTTTTTATAATTATAAAAATAATAAATAATATTATCTTAAGTAGTTTATAGTTTAAGATAATAAACCTAGTTATAGCTTAAAAAGAAAAAAAATAATATATTAAGTTAATAAAAAAACCCTTAAATTAATAATATTATAAAAGTAAGTTAAATAATAATATAAAAAAGTAAAGATTAAGGTAATTATTATTAATATAATAAAAAAGTATTTTAACTTAAGCTTAAATTAAAATAAGCTAAAGATTTATAATAATTAATTAATAAAAAAGCTATTACTTAAGTATTAAAAGTATATAAAGGTATTTTTTTTAAAAAAAGCTATAAAACTAATGCTTTTAAAAAGATTAATATATTTAATAAACTTAAAGCTAGATATAAAGTTATTATAAAGATTTATTTACTCTTTAATAAAAATTAAGCTAAAGGTTCTTTATAATTATATTTAAATAACCTTAGCAAAAGGTTAAATTAAAAGATTAAATAGCTTAATAAGTACCTTAATATTATTTATATTTAAGAAAAAAAGCAAGCTAAGATTATATATTAATTATTATAAAATTAATTAAATAAATTAAAAAAATTATATACTTATTTTATTAATATATAAAATTATAGATTAACTTTAAGGTACTAAAGTATATATAAAGCTTAACTTAAAAATATATACTATTAACTATATATTTATAAAAAAAATAAGTAAAAAATAATATTTTATTATTACTATAGCTACTTTAAATATTAAGTATTACTTTTTAAGTTAATAAATACTTTAGCTATATTTTAAAGCTATATTAATAATATATTAATAAATTATATAGATTATTTTTATATTATATATTTAAATAATATTTTAATATATAGTAATAATTTAAAAAAGTATAAATAGTATATAAATAATATATTGAAAAGATTAAAGATATATAGGTTATATATAAATTTATAAAAATATAAGTTTAATATAATATTTATATTATACTTTAAGTTTATAATTAAATTAAATAAGGTATATAAAAAGTATAAGTATATTAATATAGTAATATAGTAATAAGTACTTAATAATATAAAAAAAATTCTTTTATTTTTAAGCTTTATTAAATTTTATAAATATTTTATTAAAAATTATAATAAAATTATAGCGCCCTTTATAAATAAAATAAAAAGATAATATAAAAGAATCTTTAAAATTAATATTAATAAACTTGCTATATTTAAAAAGCTATAAAGTAAGTTTTTAAAAAAGCTTATATTAATATATTTTAACTTTATAATAAGGCTATATATTAAGATTAATATATTAAACTTTTTAATTAATATAATATTAATATAGTAATAAAAAGATAACTAGTACTTTATTATATAGCTTTTATAAAAGTTATTAAATATAAAGTATTATTATATAATATTAAATATTAAAATACTTATTATTATAAAGGCTTTTATAATATAAAGATATTATATAGCTTATTTAAAATACTTAATATAAATTATTATAAATTACTTAAACTATAGCTATTTTATAAATAAGAAAAAGTTAATAATTAAATAAGTTACTTAATTAAAAATATTATTATTATATAATTTTATAATTAAGTATTATCTTAAAAAAGAAAATCCTATAGATATACTTTTTAAAAAATTAAATTATTATAAAAAAAATAGTTAAATAGTAATTATTTAGCTATATTTATAAAATAATTCTTAATAATTAATTATAATAATTATAATTTTAAAGGCATTTATAAGGTTAGTATAGCTATATTAAAAGGGATTATAAATAATTATACACCCTTAAGACCTAAATATAACTTAAATATTAAGTTATTATTAATATTAATTTTTTAAATTAAAAAGGTTTTAATTATAATTAAGTAAGTAGCCTGCCTTTAGTATATATCTTTAAAGATTTTAACTATAAATAAGTAAATAATTTATAAAAGTATTATTATAATATTATAAAAAGATTATAAAATATTTATAAAGGCTTTTTTTTTAATATAAAAAAAAATACCTTAATTAAAAAGTTAAAATTAATAAAAATAATTAAATATAATATTATTAATAAGAATTATATATATAATTAAATAATTAATAATAATTAACTACTTTATTATAAAGGGTAAGTATTTATCTTTCTTAATATAAAAAAAAGATTTTAATATTATTTTATAATAACTTAATAATTAAGTATTAAAGAGTTAGTAAGACCTTAATAAAAATTACTAAGACTTATTATTAAAAAAGTTTATATATTAATATAAAAAGATATATTAATATATATATAGTTTATTAAATAAGTAAAGCAAGATATTATTTACTATATAGTAAGTTAATTATATTATTAATGCTTATAAGATTATAAAAAAAGATTATAATAGATTTTATTATAAAGTTATTTAAGGTAGTTTATAAGAAATAAATATATAATTTAGTATTTATAATAATAAACTATTTTATAAAGTATATTATTTATATACTATACTTAAAGAATATTATTAATAAAGAATTTATAATAAAGTTTTTATATTATATTTTTTAACTTTATAATATATTAAAAAGAATTATTTTTAATAAAGGCAGTATATTTATAAATACTTTTTAATAATTATTTTATTACTTTATTCATTATAAATAATAACTTAATATAATATTCTACCTTTAAATTAATAATTAAATTAAATAATAAAATTAAAACCTTAAGCACTATTTATAAGCCTTTTATAATAAAGATTAACTAAATTAAGTTAAATAGTTATTATTTATTAAGTTTATATATAATATTATTAAGTACTTAATTATTAATAAAAAACCTATATTCTTACTTTTAAAATATAACCTAGCTATATTAAAGACTTATAAAATTAAACTTAATTATATAAACTAAACTGCCTTAAATAAGATTAATAAAATAATTAATATAAAAAAGTATATTATAAAAATATTATAAAATATTAATAAGTTATATAATAAGTAATATAATAAAGGCTATATAAAAAAGTTATTTAAAGTTAATAATTAAGTTTTTATCTTTATTAAATACTTAAATTTATATTAACTTTATAAAAAGTTAATAAAGAAGTATATAAGACCTTATTAAATTAAAGGAATTATTAAGATTAATAGCTTTATTTATAAACTATAATTATTATTATTAATATAAATATATACTATCTTTAATATTATAAACTTAAAAGAGTTTTATAATAAAGATAATATATTAATTAAATTAATAAATTACTTTTTTTTTATTAAAAAGATATTTAAAATTAAAGATATTATTAATTATAAATACTATAGCTATAAATAACTTTACTATATTAAGTAAAAGGATTATTTAAATAAAGAGAATATATAAATATATTACTTTAACTTTATAAATAACTTATTATAAAAAAAGTATAATATAAAAATAAAAGTTAAAAAGTAATAAAACTATAATAAGCTAGTAGTATTAAAGTAGTATTTTTAAAAAAAGGGTATATTTATAAGCTATAATTAAAATAAAAATACTATTTAAAAAAAAAGTAATAAAAAGTTTAAAGCTAAAGAATAATAAACTTAAGGTAAGGTAGTATTAAGCTAGTGCTTTTAAAAAAGGGTGTACTTAAGGGCTATAGTTAAGAAAAAGAGGTTATTACTTAATAAAGATAAAGTTAAAAAAAATAAGTTAATATTATAAAAGGTTAAAAAAGTAAGGAAGTAGTAATTATATAGTAATATTATTAAAGATTAATAATAAAAAAAAAAGCTATTTTATAAAATAATAATAAGGGTATTATTATAAAAAGGGGGGTAATTTATTAAAAGATAATTAAGACTATAGTAAGATAATAATACAAGCCTTATGCCTTAATAAAGAGAAACCCTAGCCTTAAGCCTTTAGTTTTAAAATAAAAAAGAAATATATTTATAAAAGGCTAATTAATTAAATAAAAAGCTAAAATAAGGTTAAAGATTAATATAATTACTATACTATCTTTATATTTAATAATAGCCTTATAGCTATTTTATAAAAGGTTAATAACTATATACTACTTATTATATCTTATACCTTTTTACTCTCCTCTATAACCCTTATCTTTAATACTTTTATATTTAATAATAACTTTATAATTATTTTATAAAAGGTTAATAACTATATATTATAAAGAACTAGCCTTATAGTAACTATAAATAAGCATTTTAATATAAATTTATATACTTAAAGAAAAAAAGAGTTTATATATTTTTATATTCTTTTATAATTAATTATATATTTATAAAATAAGTATACTTTAAAAAAAGGCTAGGTTTTTATAAAGCTTAAGTTAATAATACCTTAAGTAAAGGCTAGGCCTTTATAAAGCTTAGGTTATATAAAGCTTAAGTAAAGCTTAAGTTTATAATATACTCTCTTTCTCTTTATATTATTTTTAATAAGCTTTTTAAATAAATCTTTTATTTATATAAAGTAAAAGAAAAAGTTATATAATTAATAAATAATATCTTTATTAATAAAAAGATCCTTAAGGTTAAATAAGCTTTATAATTTATATTCTTTATAATATTATAATATATATAAAGGCATAAGTATATACTTTAATTAAATTAAGTAAAGTTTACCTTACCTTTTTTATTATATAAAGTTACTTTATTTATTTTTTTATAACCTTATTATATTAAAGTTTAAATTCTTTAAAAAAGCTTATTATTTTACTTTTTTATTTTTATAAAGATAATTAATTAATAATTATAACCTTTATTTTTAATATAATAATATATTCTTTATTCTTTATATAATAATTAATATTAATTAATATAATAATTAATAATAAACTTATTATAAATATAGTATCTTTAAATATTAATTTAATATTAATATATAGTAAAAATATTAAAAAATTATTAACCTTTACTTAATAAAAAAAAACTTTAATAATAAAGATATATAGCCTTTAATATAAATTAATAATCTTTATTATTTATATATTAAGTAATTAATAAATAATAATAAAATAAATAAATATATTTTTAACTATAGCTATAGTTATAAAATATATCTTAATAAATATTAATCTTATTTTTAACTTAAAAATTAATTAATAATAAACTTAATATTATAATAAATACTTTATAATCTATAGTATATTATTAAGTAAAGTAAGTATATTTTAATACTTACTATAATAAAGGTTAAAGATATAAAAAGTATTAAAGTAAAACTATTTATTAAGTTTATAATACTTAATTAAATATAAATAAAAATATTTATTATTACTTAATTAAATCTTATTTAGCTTTATTTTACTTATGCCCTTAATATACTTATTATTTTAATAAGTAATATATTATTTATAGTTAAAGGAAATAATATTATAATCTTAATTAAAGGTAATATTAAGATACTTAAATAAAAATAATAAATAATATAAATCATTAATATCTTTAATACTATACTTAATATATATTTATAATTTATTAACTTTATAATAAGTATTATTAACTTTTTATAATATTATTTTAAAAAGCTTAATAAAACCTTTTAAAAAATTACTATAAAGTTTTATATTAATAAATAAAAAATATTCTATATTTTCTTAAGCTTAAATAAATATTATAATAATTATAAATAATAAATAAGGTAAGAGTATAATAAACCTGCCTTGCCTTCTCTTTAATAATAACTTCTTTTTTATTACTTTTAAATAATTATAATAATAAAAAAATAAGTTTTATATATTAAAGAAAAAAGCTTAATATTAATAAGTTAATATAATATAGCTTTATAATAATTAATATTTATTAATATTAATATTATTAATTATATTTATATTAAAATAATATAAGGTTATATTAATACTTAATATATTATAAATATTTCTTTATATAATTAAGCAAGTATTAATATTTATTATATTAATACTGCCTTTATTTATTAAAGATAATAAAAATAATAAACCTGCCTTTAGTTTACCTTTTATTTAATAATAATAATACTTTTAGCACTATTTAATTATTACTATACCTTTTAATATATTATTAAAAAGGTAGTATTATTATATATAGTATTATTTATAATATATTTTATTTTAATTAATTTAAGTTTAAAGTATAGTACTTAAAAAAATTAAGTTTATTATTTTATATTATATTACTTTAAGCTACTTTAAATTAATTTAATACTATAGTATTTTAAAATTATTTTAATAGCTTTTATATAAATATATTATAGCCTGCTTATTTAATTAATACTTAATGCTTTTAATTATAGCTATAGTAATTTTTAATAATTAATATATACTTTACTATATATTTTTTTACTAGCTTTATTTAACCTTTTAAGTATACTTAAATTAAGCTTAGCTTAAAGTTTAATAAGATTTAAAATAGTAATAAATTATAAATAACTCTTTTTATAAAGCTTATATAAAAAATAAAGTAAATATTATTAAAGATATTTAGCTTAATTAATAAAAAAGGAAAGGATTATTATAATAATATATTTTATATATAGTTAATTAAGTTTTTTATTAAAGTAATTTATTTTTATATATTATAATAATAATTATACTTTATTATTAACTTAATAATACTTTATTAATTATTAATTATAATTAATATCTTTTTATTAATATTATTAAGTAAAGGTTATTATAGCTTAAGCAAGCTTTATACTTTTTTTAAGTTAATAAAAAAATATTATTACCTTACTTTTAAAAAAGGTAATACTTATTATAAATATATTTATTTATTAAATAAAATTAATATTAAATTTATTAAAGAGGTTATTTAAACTTATACTTAATATTAATAAGTTTTATTTATTAAAGGCAAGTTAGTAAGTTAATAAGTATTTAAGCTAATTATATTATATAAAAAAGATTATAGTATATAAAATAGCTTAAATTTTTTAATTAACTTACTTTATATTATTATTAATTTAAGGGTAATAAATTATTGAAAAGAGTTACTTAATCTTAATTAATTTATAAAGTATTATTTAAAAATATCTTATTTAGTTTAATCTTTTATTATTAATAATTTAAAAAAAATATTATAAAAATATTATTAATAATCTTTAAAATATTATATATAAGCTTTTATTAATATTAAATATATATTATAGGCTTAGGCTTTGCCTAAGCCTTATATAACCCAGGCCTTATAAAGGCCTAGCCCTTACCTAAGGTATTACTAGCCTAGGCCTTATAAAGGCCTAGCCCTTTTTTAAGGTATACCTATTCTATAGGTATATAACTAATTATAAAGGAATATAAAGATATATAGACTTTTTTTTTCTTTAAGTATATAAATTTATATTAAAATACTTATTTATAATTATTATAAAGCTAGTTTTTAATAATTTATATACTTTAAAAATAATAAATAAAGATAATTTAATATTAATATTAATAAATAAAGTAATTACCTTTATAATAAAAAAACTATTATATATAATTATAATAATATATTATAAAGTAATATTATTATAATAATATAATAATACTACTGCCTGCAGTAGCTTACTGCCTTTCTATAAGGGAAGTTTAGCTTAATAGATTATTAAGCTATATTTAGCCTTAATTTATTAATTAATCTTTATTAATCAGCCTCCTTTACTATAGCCAGGCTTAATTAATTAACTTAACTAGCAGTAAGGCTTAATCTTTTTTTTATAGCTTTAACCCTTTTTTAACTATAAAGCCTTTAAAAAGTATAAAAAAAAAATAGCTCTTTAAGCTTTAATTTAATAATATAACTTATTATTATTACCTTTTACTTAACTCTTTTACTTTATTATATTTTAAAGCTTTTTTATTATAAATTACTTAAGAAAGTAATAATAATAAAAACCTATAGTAATATTATAAAACCTATACTTATAGTATTATAAAACCCCTTTAAGTTTATAAAATAAAATAAAGACCTTTTTTAACTTAAAGAAAAAAATATAAAAGCCTTGCTTAATAAATAAAATATTTAATGCCTTTATAATAATATTAAAAAGGCTTAAGATAAAATAACTTAATTAAAATAGCTTAAAGAATTAAAAATACTTTAAAAGTAAATAAAAAAGCTTTATATTAAACTTTAAAATAAAAAAAGCCTTTTTAAATTAAAAAAAAAAAGTATTAAAAAGCTAGTAACTCTTTTAAAAAAGTAAAAAGGAAATTAAGGTTAAGAATATATAATATATAATAACTAAGGCAGACTTATACCTTTAAGATAAATAGTTAAGTAATTTATAATACTTTTTTAAAAATACTCTTTATAAATATAAAAAAAACTTTTATAAAGTCCTTTATACCCTTAATAATATAAATAATAAAGCTTATATAAAATAAAAATATTACTTTAATAAATAAACTTTATAATAAAAAAAAGATTATAAAAAGAATTAAGAATACTTTAAGAAATAAAATAATAAGTTATTTAAAGACTTTATTTATTAAGAGCTTATTTTATCTTCTACCTTTTATAAAGCTTATTAATAAAAAAACCAGTCTTTTTATAAATTTTATATTTATTTAAACTTATTAAAAAAATAATTTCCTCCCCTTAATAAAAAGAACTATACTTTAACTTATTATAATTAACTCTTTCCCTTTTTTTAAAACTATATTAAAAAATAAAGTAACTACCTTTTAAAGACTTATAAAGAAATTATCTCCTTAATAATAAAGTATTAAAATAATTTTTATTATATAGCTTTAAAGTAAAAGATTAAAGACTCTCTTTATATATAAAAAAAAAGCCTTATTAATAATACTTTAATAATTAATTATTAAACCTTAACTATATTTTAATTAAAGCTAAGCTTTATAATAAAGATAAAGATAAAAACTTAAAAAGTATTTATTTTATTTATATAGCCTTAAATTATTATATAAATTATTATCTTAACTAGGTTAATAAATAAGATTAAGGAAATAAAAAATAATTAAAGTAACTACCTTTATTATATTTAATAATAAAAATACTAAAGTAAAAAAATACTTTAATATTTTAACTATAATAAAAGACTTAAACTTTATTAAGTCTTATATAGACTTAAATAGTAATAATAAAATTAACCTTATTAATATATAATTTATAAAAAAGTAAGGCTATTAATAAGTCTTAATTAAGGGTATAAAACTTAAAGTCTTTAATAACCTAACTATTTTATATTATAATACTTAAGTTATTTTTATTAACTTTATAAACTTAAAAAGGATTACTTAATATTTTATTTATTATTGCCTTAATATTAACTATAACCTATGCCTTTATAAAGCCTTAATACTCTTAAGAATATTAACCTTAATTAATAAAAAAATCTACTTTATACTTTAAGACTAAAGGTAATAATTTAAGCTAAATTAAGAGTAAATTAAAGTTATATAACCTTATAAATTTTAAAAAGTTTATAAATAAATAGTTTATATTTACTTAATTATAGCTATATTAAATAGCTTTCTCTTACTTAATAAAAATAAAGAGATAAAGCCTTAAGACCTTAATAATATCTTTATTAAACTTTTTAATTTTATAAAAGTATTTAACCTTAAAAAATCAAGTATCTTACCTTTTTATTAATTAAGTAACTATATAATTAACTTATTTTTAAGTATAAAACCACTTTATAAATCTATTTACTTTTTATTTTTTAAAAAGCTAAAAAAACTTTAAAAATACCTTAAAGAAAACCTTAAGAAAGGAAAGATTTAATTATTATAAAGTCTTATTAATACTTTAATCCTTTTTATATTAAAGAAAGATAAGACTCTTTACCTTTATATTAATTATTAAGGCTTTAATAAAGTAATAAAAAAAATTACTACCCTCTTTTTTTAATTTTAAAAATCTTAAACTATATCTTTAATATAAAATATTTTATAAAGATTAATATTAAAAATACTTATTATTATATTTAAATTAAAAAAAAATAAGTAAAAAATAATATTTTAAATATAGTATAAATATTATAAATACCTTATAATACCCTTTAAACTTATTAATACCCTTATTATATTTTAATACTATATTTATAAAGTACTATATAAATTATTAAATACTATTTATATAATATATTTAAATAATATTTTTATTTTTTTAAAAATTTATAATAAGTATATTAATTATATTAAGTAAGTTTTTAAATAATTATAAAAAGTAAAGTTATATATAAAGCCCTTAAAATATATATTTTATTAAGATTAAGTTAAGTTCTTTAAGTTTATTTTATTAAATAAAGGTATCTTAATAAACCCTTGGCAGGTAGAGATTATTATAACCTAAGAGCCTCTTTAAAGTTATAAAGAGATATAAGTCTTTTTTAAGTTTTATAACTTTTATTAATACTTTATTAAAGGTTATTTAAAAATAGCAGCTCTTTTTATAGCCTTGCTTAAGGGTAATAAAAATAAGAAAAAGCTTAAGTTTCTTTAACTAGATCTTAAGGTAATAAAGGCATTTTATTAACTTAAAGATGCTTTTTAAATAATATCTCTTTTATAGTATTTTAACCTATAGCTATAAATTTAAATAAAGATTAATACTTTTAGGTTTATAATAATTAATATACTCTCTTAACTTAATAAAAAAAAGGTATTATTTAATAGCTTTTTAATTAAAGAAGTTTAATAAAGCTAAATTTAATTATAAAATACTAAATTAAAAGATATTTATAATTATTAAGTTATTTAAATATTAATAATACTATATTAAAAAGGTAAAGAACCTTATAAAGGTTTTATTAAACTATAAAAACCTATAAATATTTATATATTAATTAAAGTTATTAAAAAAGTAAGTAAAATAGTATATATACCTTACCCTTTTTAACTTTATTATTAAATATAAGCTAGGGAAGAGTAACTTTATTAATGCTTTATTAAAGAGATTAAATTATAAAACCTTAATACTAAAGAATAAAGAGTTATTACTTAACCTTAATAAAGGCTTACTTTAATATAAAGTATTACTATAATATTAATATATTATAAAAGGTATAATAAAAAATTAAAAGTAGTTAAAAAGGCTTATATTTTTAGCTAGTTTAAGTATAATAAGATATCTTTATAAAGTAAAATACCTAAGGCTTATAATTAATATAATAAAATATCTTTAATAAGTAAAATACCTTAATTTAAAGGGTTAAAGAGTATAATCTCTTTAATTCTTAAATAGTTAGTTAATTAAGCTAAAAGGATACCTTATTATAAAAAGCTCTTTCTTAAAGAATTAATTAAAATAATACTTTATAAAAAAATAATATATAAAGAAAAGGCTTTTTAATTATTATTATTTTTTATTAAAGACCTTTAAGTAAAAGATTTAAAAATATAATATTAAATTATTAAAAAAGTAGTAATAAAGCTATATTAAAGGATTAATACTTAATTAATAAATATAAAAAGTATTTTATAGTATTATAATTATATTTTTATATTAAAAAAGAGTATAAAGGATAAGATAATTAATCTTTATTATAATAATCCCTTAGCTAGATATTTTAATATAATATAAACCCTTAATCTTATTTAAAGGAAGTTCTTCTAGCTATTTATAAATAAAAATATAAAAAAGTATATATAAGTCTATAAGCCTTGTTAAAAGAGTATACTTAAAAGGCATAAGCTATATAGTAAGCTTAAATCCTTATTACTTCCTTTATAACCTTAAGAAAAGGTCTTAATAAACTTTATTATAAGCCTGCCTTTTACTCTCTTTAAGACTAAGGAAGTTAATATAATTTTAATTATTATAAATTAATTTATAAAGTATTTACTATACTTTTTTATTAATAATACTATTACTATAGTAAACTTTATAATATTATTCTATAGCTAAATAAAAATAATTTTTAGCTTTATATAAAGAATTATAAATAATTAAAGCTTAGTATTTATAAATAAATTTTAATTAAAGCTTTACTATATATTAAAAATAATATAAAGATTATTTATAGTATTTTACCCTTAAATTAATAAATAAATAAAATAAATAAACCAAGTTATTAAGCACTACCTTTACTACTTTATTAATAAAGAATAAGCAGTATAGCCTTATTTATTAATATTAACTTAATATTACTTAAATATAATATAAAATATTATTATTAAAATATCTCTTTTTATAGCCTTTATAAGCATAAACCCTAACTTTTATATCTAAGACCTTAATAATAAGGCTATTACTTATAAAAAGGAGGTATTAAATATAAAATAATGCATTAAAAAGCTAAAAAAATATATATAAATAATTAAAGATTTAATAATAAATTATAATTAAAAAATAAGTATTTTATTATAATAAAAAGTATAAACCCTTAGAGTTAAATATAAAAGACTTTATTATATTATTAATTAAAAACCTTAAAGTTAAAGAAAAAAAGAAAAAACTTATACTTAAATATATAAAGCCCTTTTATATTACTGCTTAATTTAATAAACAAGCCTATAGACTTATATTGCTTAAAAAATATTTAAGTATTTATAATATTTTTTATATTAACCTTTTTAAGTTATAAAAACTTAAAAAAAAAAGCTTAATGAAACCTTTAATAATACTTAACTTAAATAACCTTAAAGAATAGTAAGAAGTAAAAAAGGTTAAAGATAATAAAAAGATAAAAAAAAAAGTTTATTATTTTATTAAATAAGCTAGGTAGCCTGTAGAATATAATTAATAGGTTTATAAAGATAATATAAATGCCTTAACCTTAGCTAAAAGATTCTATATAAGCTAAGTTAAAAAAAAGTAAAAAAAAAAGTATAATATTAATAATACTTAAAGGAATCTAGCTATATTAATAATAATAAAGTAATTAATAATAAAGGTCTATATATAAAGCTTTAGCTATAAAAAAGAAAATACTTAAAAAGCCTAAATAAATTTATAATAACCTTAACTTAATAACTAAAGCATTAAATAAATACCCTTAAGTCTAGTAATAAATTAAATAACTAAGTATAGTCTATAAGGTTTACTACCTTTATTATTAAAATACCTTTAATTACCTTAAATATACTATAAAAAGCAACTTATTAAAAAATATAACTTAAGTTTTTAAAAAAAAAATAATAAAGTTAATAATATTTTATTTATATAGTAAGATCCTGCTTTAAAGTAATTACTACTTAAGCCTTTAATATTATAAAAGCTTAATAATAATAATATTAATTAAGTAAAACCTTAAGGCTTGGCTTATTTATAAAAAAAGGGATATATAGTAAAGAATAAGGGTATTCTTATAATATAAAAGCTTTTTACTATAATATAAAATAAAGATAAGTACTTTAATTTATAATTAAACTCTTCTTTAAACTTAAAAAGCTATACTTAAATTAATATATTTAATTAAGGTAATTAAAAATAGTATAAAGATTATATACTATTACTATAAAACCTTATTATATTTTATAAAAATAAGCTATATAAATATTATCCCTTGCTTTAAAAGGTTAAGAATTATTACCTAGCTCTTTATATTAATTCTTAAGTAAGTTAAGCTATTAATTAAGTTAAAAAGCAGCTTACTATAATAAAGCAAAAGGACTAGTTAATAATTAAAAAAGGCTTTTTATAAAAAAAAAGGTAAAACTATAAATAAAGTATAATTATTATTAAATACTATATAAGTCTTGTATTATATAGTAATAATATTAAACTATAAATAATAATTTTAAGTAATAAATATAAAAAAACCTTAATAAAATATTAATATATTTAAATTTATAGTATTTATATAGTAAAAGCAGTAAGTATATTATTAATAATAAGTAAGATAGTTTATAATATAGTTATAATACTATATTAAGGTTTATTAATATATTTTTTTAAGTATTAAAAAGGTAATAAAACTTTTTTATACTTAAAGTATTATAAAAAAAGATATAAAGAACTTAAAGACTATAAAGAAAAAATAAAAAAGCTTTCTTTTTCTTTATATTATGAAAATACTATAAAATAAATAAATATAAAGACTTAATTAGCTATTTATAATAAATAAAGGTACTTTATATAAAGCCTGTATTAATTAATATAATAACCTATATTAATAAAGTATTATAAATAAAAAAATTATTAATACTTAAAAAAAAGGCTTTTAAAAAAGGCTTTATAACTAGATTAGCACTATATCCTTTATATATAATAATTAAAATAATTATTATAAAAAAGGGGAATAATATAATAATACTACTATTTATAGTAGCTTACTGCCTTTTTATAAAAGAAGTTTAGCTTAATAAATTATTAAGCTATATTTAGCCTTAATTTACTAACTAGTCTTTATTAATTAGCCTCCTTTACTATAGCTAGGCTTAATTAATTAGCCTGATTAATAATAAGGCTTAGTCTTTTTTTTATAGTTTTAGCCCTTTTTTAATTATAAAGCCTTTAAAGAGTATAAAAAAAAGATAGCTCTTTAAGCTTTAATCTAATAATATAACTTATTATTGCTGCCTCTTACCTAACTCTTTTACTTTATTATAAATAAGTAATAGCTTAATAATAAAATATAGTTAATTAATAGCTTAAAGCGCCTTTACTTAACTTATTTTATAATATGCCTGCACTTTATATAAATAATATATAAAAACTAGTTTAATATAAGCTACTTTTAGTTAAGGACTTTTATAATAATAATCTAGTTATATTCTTTATTTAAAGATATATTATAATATATAAGCTAGTTATTAATAAAAAGTTTATTAATATTAATAAAGACTTATTTATTTTTTTATAATAAAACCTTATTAAAAGTATATACTGTTTAATTATAATATATTATAAATCTACCTTAAAGTTTAAAAATTATATCTTAAGGGAATTTTTAAAATACTTTATATTTATATTTATTAACCTTTATTATTAAAAAATTACTTAAATAAAACTTAAATATATTATATAATATAATAATAAATCTTTTACTATATTTTTTATTTATTTTAAATAAAAATTAACCCTAGTTAATAAGTTATTATAAAATAATATTATTAAGCTAGCCTGCTTTTATTAAGCACTTTCTTTAAAAATATAAAACTATAGCTTAAAATATAGCATCCTGCAAGATAACTATTATATAATAATTAATACTTATTAAGCTATTATTATAAAGCTTAAAACTTACTACCTTAAAGAATAGTTTTATTTTTATAATAAAGGCTATTACCCTTAAGTTAAAAAAGCTATAAATATAAAAAAAAACTTATTTATAATTAATATAAATTTTACTAAATTATACCCTATACTTAAAAAAACTTAAAATAAAAGCTATAAAGCTATAAAAGGCAGTAGTTTAACCCTTTAAATAATTACCTATAGGCTTAATAAGTATTAAGAGCCAGGGAGCTTGAACCACCAGCAACCCTGCTAAGGACTAGAAGCTTTAATACTAGATAAAAGTATTTAACCTAAAGTATTAATATTAAATAAAAGTATATAAAAGCTTTAGCACTAGATAAAAGTATATAGCTAAAAGCTTTAATACTTAATAAAAGTATTTAACTATAATAAATAGTTTTAAGTATAAAAAGAAAAAGCTTTATCTTTTTTTATAAAAAAAGAGTAAAAATAAATAAAGTTATATATATAAACCTAGCTATAAACTTACTTTTATCTTTTTTTATAATATTTATAACCTTACTTTATTTTAAAGCTTACTTAAGATTTATTACTTTTTTTTATTTATTTATCTTTAATAAATTTATCTCTTTATTTAAAGAGAAGGAAGATTATTAAGATCTTAAATATAGATTTATAGCTTAATTATACTTTTTATACCTTTACTTAATATTAAGCTTATTATATAAATCTTATTTATAAATAATTTAAAAATTAAGAAAAAGGAAAAAGAATTATTTTTATATATTAAAAAAAAGTTATTAAAAAGGTATAAAAAAGTAATAAAGTAATAATAAAAAAAAAAGATAGTTTAATATTTATTTATAAAAAAGTAAAAAAAAAATGTTTTTTTTATATATAAAGAATTTAAAGATATACTTAATTTAAAGTAACTTTATAGCTTTATTTAAAGTAAGGTTTAGCTACTTACTTTAAAATATAAAGCTAAAACTTAAATTCAATTTTAAATATATTATATAGTCTTTTTTATATATTTTACTCTTAAGCTTACTAAATTTAACTTAAATAATTAAAAAGTCTTATATATAGCTAGTTATTTTTATATTAATATACCTTTATAATAAAAAACCTTCTTTATAATAAATTATTAAAGTAACCTTAATAAGCTTATATATTTAAAGTTTTTAAAGTTTTATAAATCTTAACTTTAAAATACCTTTATTAAGACCCTTAATATTATTAAATAAATAAAATACTTAAGATAAAGACTTATTAAAAGGATCTACTCTTTTATTTTTTATTTTAATAACTTTAAAAAAAAAATAATAAAATAATTATTAAAAAGCTTTAAGATCTCTTTATTTTTATAAAAATACTACTTAAAAAATTAAAAAAATATTATTAACTAAAGGCTCTTTAATAATTAAAAAAGACTATATATTATTATTACTTAAGTAAAAGTAATAATATATATAAAAAAAAAATACTTTAATCTTAAGGGACTATATTAATAAAACCTTAATAAGCTAAAAGACTTAAATAAAACTATTTTTTTTTTATTTAATAAAAAGGTATTAAGTATTAATATAAAATACTAGTTTATTAAAAGTATAAAAGGCTATATTATAAAAATACTTATAATTAACTTAATTATATAATATATTAAAGTAGTAACTATATTATTAATAAATATAATTAACTTACTAACTTAAGTACTAGCTTTAATATAAACCTTATTCTTTATTCTAAAAGAACCTAAGAATTTAATAACTATTTATATCTAGACTATAACTTATTTATAAAAAGGCTAGCTAAGGTTTAAGTAAGTAAAAAGTAATAAGTAATAACTATATTATTTAACTTAAGAAGTAATTAATATTTTATTAATATTAAGTATATTAAAGATAGCTTTATATTATTTATAAATATAAAAGCAGGTACTACCTTTTTTAAAATTATAAAGAAGATTTATAAATAGCTTAATACTATCTTTAAGCTTTTAAATAATTAAAAAGTAGTAAAAAGGCATTATTTTTACTTTTATATAGTTAATATATATAAAGATATATTATTAACTTAATTATAGTTTTAAAAACTTAACCTTATTATATCTTAAAAATAAGATTATTAATATTATTTTATATTTATTATAAACCTTTAGATTGCTTTATCTATATAGTAAATTAAAAAGTAAGAATAAAAAGCTAAAATATAAATAATTATTATAGTAAAAAAAGGATTTCTTTAAGACTAAGACTAAAGCTTAAAGTTAATTTATAATAAACTTATTATTATATTATTTTTAAAATACTTAAAGTATAAAAAAGTCTTTTTATAAAAAGAAGTATTAAAACTAGCTTTTCTTAATAATCTTAACTATATTATTAAATTAAAAAATAATAAAGTACTTATATAAAGACTTATTTATTACTTTATAAAGAAAAAGCTAGAAATACTTTATAAATATATCTAGATAGCCTTATAATATAATTAAATATAATAATCCTATAGCTTTTTTAATGCCTTAGTTTTATTTATTTTAAAGAAAAAAAGGAAGTTATAATTATATATTAATTATTATATATTTAATAAAATAACTTAAAAAGATAAAGTGCCTTTACCTTTAATTTATAAAATTATAAATTATCTTAAAGAAGCTAAAATCTTTATAAAATTAAACCTTAAAGATATATACTACTAGATATATATTTATAAAGGCAATAAGTATAAAATAGTATTTTATTATTAATATAAGTATTTTAAATACTAGGTTTTGCCTTTTAGCTTAATTAATATACTTATTACTTTTTAAAGTTATATTAATTTAGTCTTTTACAAGCTTTTTAACTATATTTATATTATATACTTTAATAATATCTTAATATATAGCTATAACCTTATAGACTATTAAAAGTATATCTTTAAAGTCTTTAAAAAGTTATAGATATATAGCCTATATATTAATATAAATAAATATAATTTTTATATTAATATAGTATTATATCTTAAATTTATTATTTACCTAAATAAAGTCTATATAAAAGCTAATTATATTAAAGTAATAACTACCTAGCTAAAGCTTAATAATATTAATATAATACTTTTATTTTTAAGGTTTATTAATTTTTATTAATATTTTATAAAAGGGTATAGTAAAATTATAGCTTTTTTTATAAACTTAATAAAAAGAAAGATTAAAGGGATATTTTAGCTAGCCTTTAGTAAATAATAAGTATTTAAATAGCTTATTAAGGAGTTTAATAAAAAACTTATATTAACTTACTTTAATCTTTAAGCATTAATATATATTAAGATAAATACTTTAAAATATATTATTAATACTATACTAGTGCAATAATAAAAAGGTGCCTAGTACTTTATAGTATATATTAAGAGCCAGGGAGCTTAAACCACTAGTAACCTTACTAAAGACTAAAAGCTTTAACACTAGATAAAAGCATTTAACCTAAAGTATTAATATTAAATAAAAGTATATAAAAGCTTTAATACTAAATAAAAATATATAGTTAAAAGCTTTAATACTTAATAAAAGTATTTAGTTATAATAAATAGTTTTAAGTATAAAGGGAGAGGGCTTTACCTTTTTTTATAAAAAAAAAATAAAGATAAATAAAGTTATATATATAAACCTAATAGTAAACCTACTTTTATCTCTTTTTATAATATTTATAACCTTACTTTATTTTAAAGCTTACTTAAGATTTATTACTTTTCTTTATTTATTTATCTTTAATAAATTTATCTCTTTACTTAAAGAGAAAGAAGATTATTAAGATCTTAAATATAGACTTATAGCTTAATTATACTTTTTATACCTTTATTTAATATTAAGCTTATTATATAAATCTTATTTATAAATAATTTAAAAATTAAGAAAAAAAAGGAGGAATTATTTTTATATATTAAAAAAGAGTTATTAAAAAAGTATAAAAAAGTAGTAAAGCAATAATAAAAAAGAAAGATAATTTAATATTTATTTATAAAAAAAATAAAAAAAAAACCTTTTTTTTATATATAAAGAATTTAAAAATATATTTAACTTAAAGTAACCTTATAGCTATATTTAAAGTAAGGTTTAACTACTTACTTTAAAATATAAAGCTAAAACTTAAGCTAAATTTTAAATATATTATATAGTCTTTTTTATATACTTTACTTTTAAGCTTATTAGGTTTAATTTAAATAGTTAAAAAGTCTTATATATAGCTAGTTGCCTTTATATTAATATACCTTTATAATAAAAAACCTTTTTTATAGTAGATTGCTAGAGTAACCTTAATAAGCTTATATATCTAGAGTTTTTAAAGTTTTATAAGTCTTAACTTTAAGATATTTTTATTAAAACCCTTAATATTATTAAGTAAATAAAATACTTAAGATAAAGACTTATTAAAAGAATCTACTTCTTTATTTCTTATTTTAATAACTTTAAAAAAAAATAATAAAATAATTATTAAAAAGCTTTAAGATCTCTTTATTTTTATAAAAATACTACTTAAAAATTTAAAAAAATATTATTAACTAAAGGCTCCTTAATAATTAAAAAAGACTATATACTACTGCTATTTAAGTAAAAGTAATAATATATATAGAAAGGAAAGGAAAATACCTTAACCTTAAAGGATTATATTAATAAAACCTTAATAAGCTAAAAGACTTAAATAAAACCACCTCTCTTTTTTTTATTTAGCAAGGAGGTATTAAGTATTAATATAAAATACTAGTTTATTAAAAGTATAAAGGGCTGTATTATAAAAATACTTATAACTAACTTAATTATATAATATATTAAAGTAATAACTATATTATTAATAAATATAATTAACTTATTAACTTAAATACTAGCTTTAATATAAACCCTATCCTTTATTTTAAAAGAACCTAAGAATTTAATAACTACCTATATCTAGACTATAACTTATTTATAAAAAGGCTAGCTAAGGTTTAAGTAAGTAAAAGGTAATAAGTAATAACTATATTATTTAACTTAAGAAATAATTAATATTTTATTAATATTAAGTATATTAAAGATAGCTTTATATTATTTATAAATATAAAGGCAGGTACTACCTTCTTTAAAGCTATAAAAAAGATTTATAAATAGCTTAATACTATCTTTAAGCTTTTAAATAATTAAAAAGTAATAAAAAGGTATTATCTTTATTTTTATATAGTTAATATATATAAAGATATATTATTAATATAACTATAGTTTTAAAAACTTAACTTTATTATATCTTAAAGATAAGATTATTAATATTACTTTATATTTATTATAAATCTTTAGATTACTTTATTTATATAATAAGTTAAAAAATAAAAGTAAAAAGTTAAAATATAAATAATTATTATAGTAAAAAAAAGACTTCTTTAAGATTAAGACTAAAGCTTAAAGTTAATTTATAATAAACTTATTATTATATTACCTTTAAAATACTTAAAGTATAAAAAAGTCTTTTTATAAAAAAAAGTATTAAAACTAGCTTTTTTTAATAATCTTAACTATATTATTAAATTAAAAAATAATAAAATACTTATATAAAGATTTATTTACTACTTTATAAAAAAAGAGCTAAAAGTACTTTATAAATATATTTAAATAGCCCTGCAATATAATTAAATATAATAATCCTATAGCCTTTTTAATGCCTTAGTCTTATTTATTTTAAAAAAAGAAGGGAAGCTATAACTATATATTAATTATTATATACTTAATAAAATAACTTAAAAAGATAAAGTGCCTTTACCTTTAATTTATAAAATTATAGACTATCTTAAAGAAGTTAAAATCTTTATAAAATTAAACCTTAAAGATATATACTACTAGATATATATCTATAAAGGTAATAAGTATAAGATAGTATTTTATTATTAATATAGGCATTTTAAATACTAGGTTTTGCCTTTTAGCTTAATTAATATACCTACTACTTTTTAGAGTTATATTAATCTAGTCTTTTATAAGCTTCTTAACTATATTTATATTATATACCTTAATAATATTTTAATATATAGCTATAACTTTATAAACTATTAAAAGTATATCTTTAAAGTCTTTAAAAGGTTATAGATATATAGCCTATATATTAATTTAAATAAATATAATTTTTATATTAATATAGTATTATATTTTAGATTTATTATTTACCTAAATAAAGTCTATATAAAAGCTAGTTATATTAAAGCAGTAGCTACCTAGCTAAAGCTTAATAGTATTAATATAATACTTTTATTTTTAAGGTTTATTAATTTTTATTAATATTTTATAAAAAGGTATAGTAAAATTATAGCTTTTTTTATAAACTTAATAAAGAGAAAGACTAAAGGGATATTCTAGCTAGCCTTTAGTAAATAATAAGTATTTAAATAGCTTATTAAGGAGTTTTATAAAAAACCTATATTAACTTACTTTAATCTTTAAGCATTAATATATATTAAGATAGATATCTTAAAATATATTATTAATGCTATACTAGTGCAATAGCAAGGAGGTGCCTAGTACCTTATAGTATATTTATTTTATAAATTATAAAGGCTTAAATTAAATTATATAATTCTAGATATTAAGATACTTATTATTATAAATATATTTAAAATATAGTATTATTACCTTATATATTTAAAATATAAAATTTATATTATTACTAACTATCTTAATTATAACTACCTTATAATAATAAAAAAGTTATTAAGTAAGTAAGTATTATCTTTATAAAAACTTATACTTTATAATTTTAAGATTAAATATAGATTAGGTAAATTAAATCTTATAAATACTTTATTTTATAAAGTAGATTTTATTAATAAAAAAGGGATAGTAAAGTTAAATAAAAGCTACCTAGCCCTTTTTTTAAAATATTTTTATAATACTTTATATACTCTTAAGTTTATATTTTAAAAGGTTAAAATAGATTTAATAATATAAAGATATAATTACTTAAATAAAGGGTTGCTACCTTTATTAACTCTTTAAGCTAAGAGAGTTTTAATTATAAATAAGTAAGTAATTTATTTTTAATAAGTATTAAAAAGAATTTTAATTATAATTAAGTAAGTAATTTAAAAATACATTACTATAATATTATTAAAGACTTATTAAATACTTACTAAGGCCTTACTTAAAGTATAATAATAAAATGCCTTTATTACTAAAATAATCTAGCAGTAAGTTAATAATAAGCTTACTATAGATAGCTATAAAGAATATAGCTAGGTTATAAAGAATAATAAGCTATTATATTATTATAATTATATATTTATTCTTTATAATATAAAAAAAGAAATATTATTATTACTATATAATAACCTAATAGTAGGTTATTAAAGAGTTATTAAAATATTAAAATATATTATAGAAAATTATTTTTAATAAGGTATAAAAAAAGATATTATTTAGTATATTAATACTTGTTTAGTATGCTAGACTATTAAGCCAAGATATTATTAACCTTATAGTAAGCTAGCTTTATTATTAATATTAAAATAGCCTTTTAAAGAAATATTTATAGATTTTATAATAAAACTCTTTAAAATTATATATTAAAAATAATTATATAATGCTATTTTAGTTATAATTAATAAATATATAAAATATACTTTATATATACTTTATTTTAAGTAAATAATTAATAATAGACTAGTAATAAAGTTTCTTTATTATATCTTTAAACTATATAGCTTATTAAATAATATTATTATTAATAAAAGTAATATTTTTATTAATGCTTAATAATAAAGTTTTTATTATTTATTAAAGTGTAAGAAGTACTTTAATATAGTATTTTACTTATAGACTAATAGTTAAATAAAATATTAAAATTAAAATTTAAAATACTATTTATATTCTTTTTATAATAAAGATTAACTAGATTAGATTTATTATTTATTACTTATTAAGTTTTTTTATAATATAGTAATATACTTAGCCTATAGATATATATTAATATACCTCTTTTTAAGCTATTACTTTTTAATACTAAGGGTTACTTAGGCTTAACTTCCCTATATAAATAATAATACTATTAAATATATTTAAAACCTATATAATATTAAGAAACTAGCTATAGATATATTATAAACTTTTAATAAAGCTTATTAAAAATAATATAATAATAAATATATAAATAAGTATTTTAAAATAAGGGATTAAGTATTAATTTTTATAAAATACCTTAACTTATAGCAACCTATTTATAAGTTAATAAAGAAATATATAAGACTATATTAAATTAAGGGTATTATAAGAATAAGTAAGCTTATTTATAACCTTTGCTTACTTTTTTTATTAAAAATTTATAATATATTTAATATTATAAACTTAAAGTAATATAATTATAAAGATAGTATACTTATTAAGCTAGTAGATTATATTTTTATAGCTAAATAAATATATAAGATTAAGAAAATTATAGATTATAAATATAATAGTAAAAGGCGCTTTTATTATATTAAGTAAAAGGATTACTTTAATAAAGGAAATACCTAGATTAAGAAATCTAACTTTATAGATAATAAAATGCAGTAAGAATATAAGACTAGCTTATAAGCAACCACTTAATAATAAAATAATAGTAACTTAAAAAAAAAAAAAAAAAAAACCATTTTTTTTAATAAAACTAATTATTAAGTAATAATAACTTAATATTTATTTTTCTTTACTTTTTATATTATTATTCTTTATTTATACCTTTTTTTATATTACTTTTATAAATATATTAAGCACTTTATAATTATATATTTATAATAAGATATTTAGATTAAAGCAAGCCTATATATAGTTAATAATTACTTATTAAAGAACTATATACTATATATATTTATAAATATTATTAATATATTTATAATTATTAATAATAAATTAATAATATTAATGCTAAGATATAGTAGTATTATATAATATATACTCTTTCTTTATTACTTTTTTATAGCTATATTTATAATACTTATTTATATTATAGCCTTTAACTTTATTTTTAATTTTTAAACTACTTTTTTCTTAATAACCTATAATTTCTTAAACTTATCTTATTAATAAGTTAACTATTATTTAATATATATATACTATTGCCTTTTTTATTATATAACTAGATATTATTAATCTTTATAATTTTTAAGTAATTATTAAGCTAACCTTAAATATTAAGATATAGGCTTTATTACTTAACTTATAGTATATATACTTTTTATTAATACCTACCTACTAATTAATAACTAGCTATTATTTATTTAAAATTAACTTATTTTTATTATTTTAGTATTAAGATAATTTATACCTTTTTTTTTTATTATTTAATATAAGAAAATATAATAAATATATTAAATAATATTAATATAGTATAGTATAATTAAAGTAAGTTAATAGCTAGTTATTAATAATTAAATACTATATACTTTTTAATATTGCCTTTAATAATAGCAAGAGATATTAAATATAATAATTATTTTACTTAAATAGTTAATTATTAATTAATTAATAATAAGAATAAAGATATTAAATAATATACTTACTTAAGGTAGATTATTTTATAATAAAAAGAAAAAAAAACTTAAAAGCTAAAAAGGAAGAGAAATACTTATTTATATTAAAAATTTTTCTTTCTTTATTACTATACTCTTAGCTTAATTATAGCTAATTAATAAATAAATAATTATTATTAAAATTATTATTAAATAAGTTATTTTAATATTATAATTATTTTAAATTATTTTTATTTTATTATTTATTTATTTTTATTTTATTATTCCTTTACTTTTAATTTATTACTTTATTTATATTATTAATATTAAGATATTGCTATTATAATAAAGGTATAGGTAAAGAAAGTAAATAAAACTAGCTAAAGAAAGAGGAGTTATTAAAGATAAAGTAATTAATTACTATCCTTATTTAAAAAAGTATTTTTTATTATAATAAAATTAGCTTAATTATTAAAATAAATATAAAAAAGAATAAAAAAAAGATTAAAAAAAAAGGACTAAAGTAAGCTTAATAATAAGTTAATTATAAAATAATAAAGGAAAAATAAAAAATATATTATAGTAATAATTATTAATATATTATTTAAGGTATATAATAAGTTAGTAATATTTAGCTATACTTATACTTTAAGATAATAAAAAGCTTATTATTAATAAAGGTATTAAAAGGATATAAAGCAGGTATTAGAATATTATAATATAGGTAGTAATATAGGTAGTAATATAGGTAGTAATATAGGTAGTAATTTAAGCAGCTTTTTAAAGGCTTTTTTTATTTTATAGATTATTATTTATATATTTTTTATAATAGCTTGAAATATATTAACTATAAGATAAAAAGATAAAAGTAGTTAATTTATAATATTTAAGAATAGTATTATTAATTTAGCTAAAAAGGCTTAACTAAAAGCTTACTATAGCTTAAGAAAGAGTTTATAAACTTTACTACTTTTATTATTAAGACCTTAATAATATATATATTTATTACTTTTATTTAAATTTATTAAAAGTAAAGAGGTAATAATAATTATAAAATATATTAATAATATTTATATAAAGCTTAATTATATCCTTTAAGGCCTAGTTTATTATATATATTAAGTAATAAAGGCAAGGATTAGCATTAGTAAAAGTTAGCTATAAAGTTACTATAATATAATTACTATATTAAAAAGGGCTTATAGCTTAAAAAAAAGATATTAAGTATATAGGAGCTAAAGGTACAGGAGGCGCTAGTGGTATTATAAGCGCAGGTATAGGAGGCATTAAGGCTAAAGGGGCTAGATAAGCTTAATAAGCTTTTTTTACAGGAGCCAGCATTGCCTAACGCCAGCTTCCTAGCTTTTAAAGCTAATAAGCAAGTTTAAGGGGCTATTATAAAAAAATAGTAAGAAAGAAGATAAGCTATAAATTTAAAAAAGAAGGAAAGAAATAAAAAATTAAAAAAAGGATTATTAATATAATAAAGATAAAAAGGTGCTTTTTAATAAGCTCTTTATATAAGTATAGCTAACTTATAATAAAGGGCTTGCTATAAGGCTGCAGTATAAATATTAATAAAATACTACTTAAGACTATTATTATAATTTAAATAAAAAAAGTATTATTTATAATATTATTAAGATAATAATATAAAAAAAAGTAGTTTATTAAGAGCTAAAGAGCTTAAATTATTAATAACCTTATTAAAGACTAAAAGCTTTAATACTAAATAAAAATATTTAACTTAAAGTATTAATATTAAATAAAAGTATATAAAAGCTTTAATACTAAATAAAAGTATATAGTTAAAAGCTTTAATACTTAATAAAAGTATTTAATTATAGTAAGTAGTTTTAAATATAAAGGGAGAGGGCTTTACCCTTTTTTATAAAAAAAGGGTAAAGATAAATAAAGTTATATATATAGACTTAATAATAAACTTACTCTTACCTCTTTTTATAATACCTATAACCTTACTTTATTTTAAGGCCTACCTAAGATCTATTACTCTTCCTTATCTACCTATCTTTAATAATATATTTATCTTATAAATTATAAAGACTTAAATTAAATTATATAATTCTAAATACTAAGATACTTATTATTATAAATATATTTAAAATATAGCACTATTACTTTATATATTTAAAATATAAAATTTATATTATTATTAACTATTTTAATTATAGCTACTTTATAATAAAAAAGAAGTTATTAAGTAAGTAAGTATTATCTTTATAAAAACTTATACTTTATAATTTTAAGATTAAATATAAATTAAGTAAATTAAATCTTATAAATACTTTATTTTATAAAGTAGATTTTATTAATAAAAAAAGAATAGTAAAGCTAAATAAAAACTACCTAGCCCCTTTTTTAAAATACTTTTATAATACTTTATATACTCTTAAGTCTATATTTTAAAAGGTTAAAATAAATTTAATAATATAAAGATATAATTACTTAAATAAAGGGTTATTATTTTTATTAACTCTTTAAGTTAAAAGAGTTTTAATTATAAATAAATAAGTAGCTTATTTTTAATAAGTATTAAAAAGAATTTTAATTATAATTAAGTAAGTAATTTAAAGGTATACTACTATAATATTACTAAAGACTTATTAAATATTTATTAAAGCCTTACTTAAAGTATAATAATAAAATACTTTTACTACTAGAATAATCTAGTAATAAGTTAATAATAAGCTTACTATAAATAGCTATAAAGAATATAGCTAGGTTATAAAGAATAATAAACTACTATATTATTATAATTATATATTTATTCTTTATAATATAAAAAAAGAAATATTATTATTACTATATAATAACTTAATAATAAGTTATTAAAAAGTTATTAAAATATTAAAATATATTATAGAAAATTATTTTTAATAAGGTATAAAAAAAGATATTATTTAATATATTAATACCTGTTTAATATACTAGACTATTAAGCTAAAATATTATTAACCCTATAGCAAGCTAGCTTTATTATTAATATTAAAATAGCTTTTTAAAGAAATATTTATAGATTTTATAATAAAACTCTTTAAAATTATATACTAAAAATAATTATATAATACTATCTTGGTTATAATTAATAAGTATATAAAATATACCTTATATATACCTTATTTTAAGTAAATAATTAGTAATAAACTAGTAATAAAGTTTCTTTACTATATCTTTAAACTATATAGCCTATTAAATAGTATTATTATTAATAAAGGCAGTATTTTTATTAATGCTTAATAATAAAGTTTTTATTATTTATTAAAGTATAAAAGGTGCTTTAGTATAGTATTTTACCTATAGACTAATAGTTAAATAAAATACTAAAATTAAAATTTAAAATATTATTTATATTTTTTTTATAATAAAGATTAACTAGATTAAATTTATTATTTACTACTTGTTAAGTTTTTTTATAATATAGTAATATACTTAGCCTATAGATATATATTAATATACCTCTTTTTAAGCTACTACTCTTTAGCACTAAGGGTTACCCAGGCTTAACTTTTTTATATAAATAATAATATTATTAAATATATTTAAAACCTATATAATATTAAAAAACTAGCTATAAATATACTATAAGTTTTTAATAAAGCTTATTAAAAATAATATAATAATAAATATATAAATAAGTATTTTAAAGTAAAGGATTAAGTATTAATTTTATAAAATACCTTAACCTATAGCAACCTACTTATAAGTTAATAAAGAAATATATAAGACTATACTAGATTAAGGGTATTATAAAAATAAGTAAGCTTGTTTATAACCTTTACTTACCTTCTTTATTAAAAATTTATAATATATTTAATATTATAAACTTAAAGTAATATAATTATAAAGATAGTATATTTATTAAGTTAGTAAATTACCCTTTTATAACTAAATAAATATATAAAATTAAGAAAATTATAAATTATAAATATAATAGTAAAAGGCGCTTTTATTATATTAAGTAAAAAGATTACTTTAATAAAGAAAATACTTAAATTAAGAAATCTAATTTTATAGATAATAAAATATAGCAAGAATATAAGACTAGCTTACAAGCAATTACTTAGTAATAAAATAATAATAACTTAAAAAAAAAAAAAATATTTTTTTTAATAAAACTAATTATTAAGTAATAGTAACTTAATATTTATTTCTCTTTACCCTTTATATTATTATTCTTTATTTATACCTTTTTTTATATTATCTTTATAAATATATTAAATACTTTACCATTATATATCTATAATAGGATATTTAGATTAAAGCAAGCTTATATATAATTAATAATTATTTATTAAAGAACTATATATTATATATATTTATAAATATTATTAATATATTTATAATTATTTATAA
Source organism: Trichoderma cornu-damae (assembly GCA_020631695.1). Lineage (NCBI taxonomy): Eukaryota > Fungi > Ascomycota > Sordariomycetes > Hypocreales > Hypocreaceae > Trichoderma > Trichoderma cornu-damae. The sequence continues at coordinate 3,242,262 of CM036087.1, forward strand.
TAAATTTATAATATTAATATTAAGATATAGTAATATTATATAATATATACTTTTTCTTTATTATTTCTTTATAGTTATATTTATAGCACTTACTTATACTATAGCCCTTAACTTTATTTTTAATTTTTAAATTACTTTTTTTTTAATAACTTATAATTTCTTAAACTTATCTTATTAATAAGTTAATTACTATTTAGTATATATATATTATTACCTCTCTTACTATATAACTAAATATTATTAATCTTTATAATTTTTAAGTAATTATTAAGCTAATCTTAAATATTAAAATATAGGCTTTATTACTTAACTTATAGTATATATACTTCTTACTAATACCTACCTATTAGTTAATTATTAATTATTATTTATCTAGAATTAACTTACTTTTATTATCTTAATATTAAAATAACTTATACTTTTTTTTTTATTATTTAATATAAAAAAATATAATAAATATATTAAATAATATTAATATAGTATAGTATAATTAAAGTAAGTTAATAATTAATTATTAATAACTAAATACTATATACTTTTTAATATTACCTTTAATAATAATAAAAGATATTAAATATAATAATTATTTTACTTAAATAGCTAATTACTAGCTAGTTAATAATAAAAATAAGGATATTAAATAATATACTTACTTAAGGTAGATTATTTTATAATAAAAAATAAAAAAAAAACCTAAAAGCTAAAAAAAAAAGAAATATTTATTTATATTAAAAATTTTTCTTTTTTTATTACTATACTCTTAGCTTAATTATAATTAATTAATAAATAAATAATTATTATTAAAATTATTATTAAGTAAGTTATTTTAATATTATAATTATTTTAAATTATTTTTATTTTATTATTTATTTACTTTTATTTTATTATTTTTTTACTTTTAATTTATTACTTTATTTATATTATTAATATTAAAATATTATTATTATAATAAAAATATAAGTAAAGAAAGTAAATAAAACTAGCTAAAGAAAAAGGAGTTATTAAAAATAAAGTAATTAATTACTATCCTTATTTAAAAAAGCATCCTTTATTATAATAAAATTAGCCTAATTATTAAAATAAATATAAAGAAAAATAAAAAAAAGATTAAAAAAAAGGACTAAAGTAAGCTTAATAATAAGTTAATTATAAAATAATAAAAGAAAAATAAAAAATATACTATAGTAATAATTATTAATATATTATTTAAGGTATATAATAAATTAATAATATCTAGCTATATTTATACTTTAAGATAATAAAGAGCTTATTATTAATAAAGGTATTAAAAAGATATAAAATAAGTATTAAAATATTATAATATAGGTAGTAATATAAATAGTAATATAAATAATAATATAAATAATAATTTAAATAGCCTTTTAAAAACTTTTTTTATTTTATAGACTATTATTTATATATCTTTTATAATAGCTTAAAATATATTAATTATAAAATAAAAAGATAAAAATAATTAATTTATAGTATTTAAGAATAGTATTATTAATTTAGTTAAAAAGGCTTAACTAAGAGCTTACTATAGCTTAAGAAAGAGTTTATAAGCCTTATTATAGTAGAACCCCACCTAGTGATTAGTCAGTATATAATATATAGTGATATAAATAGCTAGCCTTATTATAGACTATAAAGACTAATCTAAGCTTTTTTTATTATATCTTGCAGACTATATTATATTAATTAACAATAATTATACTAAAATTTTTTTTTTAATAACCATCTAGCCCCTTAAGGCATTATTTATTATTAAAAACCACTATCTATTAGCCTTTAGGCATTACTCTTTATCTTAATAATAACCCTACTTACCTCTTTAACTTATTATATCTTAATAATATACTATATACACTACTAACAGCTTTATAATAATACTTTTTCCCTTTCTTAAGCTTTTTTACTTTTTAAATACAGCTAGCCTATAATACCCTATATAGCATTATTTTACTTTAACTAAATAACACTAGCTAAAGGAGCTTTATTAATAAATAACTCCCTCCCTTTCTATCCTTGCATTCTTTAAGTATATATAGTCCTAAGGCTTTATAAAGTACTTATTTCTTTTAAAATAAGCTATAGATTTATTAATTCCCCTTTACCTTATTTAATAATTTCTTTTAATATTATTTATTAAAGGCCTCTTATTAATAATACCTATATTCTTTAATAATAACCTACTCCCCTTTCTACCTCCTCCTTACAATAAGCCTAGCTGCCTTTAACTTATTAAGTATATTATATTAATCTTTAATCTTTAACTATACCTTTTTTATTTTAATAATACTTTAATACTACTTAATAATAATATTACTCCCTCTTTAATAATATATAAAAGCTATTATTATTAATCTTTAACTTTTTTTAAAATAAAGTAATAATTACTCTTTCCTCTTTTTTTAAGTAATTACTTAATATTTATAAATAAGTTAATTATTAATACCTTTTTACTTAACTATCTTATCTCTTCCCTTTTTTTTACTTTTTTTTTTAACTTTCTTTTACTTATACCTATATTTTTTACTACTTTTTTACTACTTTTTATTAATACTTATCCTATATCCTTACCCTCTTCCTTTATAATATCTAACCTTATATCTAGCTTTTTATCTATAGCTATCTTTATAGTAAATATATTTACTCCTTACTTAATAATTTATATAAAAAGTTCTTTATTAATAATACCCTATAATAATACCTTTAATACCCCTCCCTAGCCTACTACTAGATTATATCTATCTTTTATTATCTTTTAAGATTCTTTAATAATATTAAATTAACCTACTGCCTTTAATAATGCCCTTAACTAGCAATAGCTATTATAATTCTTTAATAACTATTACCTTACCCTTTAGGATCTTTAATGCTTTATTATTAATAATGCCTTTTTTTTAAAATAAAGGTAAGGCTTTTAAATAGCTTTATAACCTTTTTATACTATTAATAACTAGTATCCCTTTACCTATAAAAGCTATCTCTAGTTTTATTAATATTCTACCTCCCCTTAATATAGCTTATTAAGATTGCTAATCTTACTATACTTATTACTAATCTATCTTATTTAATAATAACTTATCTATATCCTTATCTTTAAACTTTAACTCCTTTACCTTTATTATATCCTTAATATAATAATAATAATAATATTATTATTATTAATACTATTATTATAAAAAATCTAGTAAGTATTATTATTCTTATTTATCTTTTACTTTATTATTATTATTTATTAATAATACTTTATTACCTGCACTATATAGTAATAAATTTAAACTAAAAGATATTAACTATTTTTAGCTTAATATTAATAAGTATAATAATATCTTTTACTAAAGTTATATATATTATTATAAAGATATTTACCTTTTTATTAATACCTTAAAAAACTATACTACTATAGGTTTTTAATATAATATTTATAAAAATATAGTACTTATACTTTAAAGTAAAGCTTTAAAGTAATATTACTTATAGCTCTTTTATAATATAATTTATAAATATAAATATAGTCCCTTACTATATTATTAAATTAAAGTACTACTTAATTATTTTAAAATAAATATACTATATATATAATATAAGCTTAAGTCTTTTTAATTTAACTATATAGTATATTAATAAGGCAATAATATTTATACCTTTACTATAAAGGTTATATATTTAGCCTATAATTATAGCTTTAAATTTAACTTAGCTATCTTATCTTAAGTTTAAAATAAACTAAATACTTAACTCTGCCTTAAGGTACTTAAATTAATAATAAATATTTATTTATATTAATAACTTAATAAGTTAAATAATAAAGCCTTTATTTAGTATAAATAAATCTTAACTTTTTATCTTAATTATCTTAGTCTATATAAAGCATTATAATATAATACTTAACTCCTTTAGCTATTATTAAATTTTAATCTTTATAATTAACTATCTTAAAATTAATTACTATAGCATCCCTTTAATAATAATAAGCCACTACCTACTATTAAGCTACCTACTGTAGGCTAACTTAATGCCTTAATAGCCTTACTAGGCTAGCAACCCTTAGTAAACAGCTATACCTTATTTTAATAATACTATTGCTATATAAAATAAGCTAATATAGCCTATAAGGAGTTCTTTATCTTTATTAATAATAATAATACTATTTAATATTATAAAAATAACCTTAATTATTAACTTATTAATAATAATATTTAGCTAGATAATTATAATATTAATAAATATTAAGCTATAAATAGTGCTTTTATTATATAGCCTCCCTTAAATATAGTTTTATATTACCCTTTATAATTATAATATTATTATTATTTTTTATACTTTAATAATAATAATGCCCTACAGTAATATTTATATTAACCTAGTATTTATAAAAGCAATATTCTTAATCTTAAATAATTTAAATATCATGCTTATTATATTTAGTTTATTATTTAATAAGCCTTTTTTAATTACTTTAATATTAATTATTATTACTTTATTAATACTGCGCCCTTAGTATATAATATTTTTATTATTATTATACAGCCTATAAATAAAGGTATAGGTTTATATAACTTTATAGCTTATTTATATATATCCTTTAATATTTATTCTTAACCTAATATCTAGAGCATTGCTATACAAGCTATTATTAATGCAGGTTACTCTACCTTAATTATTAATACTTAATAACTTATACAGTAGCTTAATATTACCTATAAATCTATTTTATTAATACTTATTAAAGGGCTTAATAATATTATTACCTTTATATATTAAGCTACTCTTTATATTTATTTATAAAGCAATATACCTTTTAATTATACTTATTAATAAGCTAAGGTTAAAGTTTAAGCCTAGGTTATTAATAACCTTAAACCCTCCTTACTTTTAATAATTAAATAGCTTTACCTTTATAGTATTAAGATTAATTTTTAATATAAAATATTATTTATTATATTATGCTAAGGTTTAACCCTCTTAATCTAGATCTACTATAAAGCTTCTGCCTAAATTTATTATAAGGTTATATTATTATTTACTATACTTATCTTACTATACTAAATAGTATATATTTTTATTTAAAATATTTAACTACTTTTTAACTATATATTTATATTTATTTTTAAATACTTTAATATCCTTTATATATTAATTAATATAAATATAGCTTATATTATCTTTATTAACTTTAATAACTTCTTTATTAATCTAAAGTAAAATACTTAATTAAAAATAATTATAAAATATAAATATAATACTGCTTATACTTACTTAATTAGCCTTAATTATACTATACTTAATTAAGTATTATTACTAGAATTTATTATTATTAATAATATATATTATTATTATTATTACTTATTAATACCTTTTATATCCTTTATTATTAATACTATAATATACCCCCTTTTTATAGCCTTATTAATTAACTTTTTTAAAGATAGTAACTATACCTTTAGACTACCCTTACCTAGCAAGATATTATTACTATAAACCTTTATATATAAGCCATTACTTAGCATCTACTATATTACTATTTTAAAAATTATTATACCTAAAGGTATATATATTATTATTAATAACCTAGCTATTGCCTTATAGTTTATAGTATTAATAGTATAGTATAATATTTAATATAACTATAATATATTATTTATCTTTATTAAAGATTAAATATAGGTTTTACTATATAATAATTAAAAAGTAATAAAACTTTATATTAAACCTTACCCTTTAAGTACTTAAGATTAATAAATAATAAAAAATACTTTTAACCCTTTATATTATATTAACTAAATATCTTAAAGTTAATACTTAACCCTTTTTACTACTTTTATTTTTATTATTTAAAAATATATTAATAAAGTTAATTAAGGGTAAGTTATTATTAACCTTTAATAACTTAATAATATTACTATATTAAATATATATCCCTTACTATAATAAAAAGACTTTATTAATATTTTTAAAAGTACTTAATATATTTTAATCATTAATACCTATTCTTTTTTTTACTAATTCTTTATCTACCTTAATTATTATAATAAATTAACCCTTATTACCTATTATAGACTAAAACAACTTAATATAATGCTTATAAATTTTTATAACTTATTACTATATATTTAATAATAGATTAATAATAAGCTTTATTTTTTTTATTACTTTACTAAAGTTTATATTAATAATATTATTATATTCTTTTAAATTATTAATAAGTATATTTTTTACTTATACTAGCTCTTTTTTTTATTTAATATTAAAGGGTTATATTTATTTTTATAAAAGTTATTTATTAATTATTAATCTATTATCTTGCTAGGCTATAAGGTAGATAGTGCAGGGTCTTTATTAATTAATAACTATATTAATACTTTTTAAAAATAGTCTTTCTTTATTAACCTTTAGTAACTTAAAAAATACTATACTATAATTAACTAGATTTATAATTATATACTTATATATATATAAAAAGTGGCTTTACTACTTAAATATAAAATACTTTTATTAATAAATACTTAAAAAGGCTATTAGCCCTTTACTAAAGCTAGGTATTATTACTATATTATTAATACTCTAGTTCTTAATAACTATACTACTAAAGAAGTATTTTAATTACTATAAAATAACTTACTTTATTGCCTCTTGCTAAAGCTTATCTATTATAATTATTATTAATAACTCTTTATTAAAATTAATATTTTTAAAGAATATAGTTTTAGCACTGCTTTATTTTATTACTATAGAGTCTTTAACTATATTAAATTAATAAACACTTTAAATAAGTTACTTATTAATTATATTAGTTTTTAAAGCAAGCTACTTAGCCTAGCTAAATATAATTACTAGTTAATAAAACTTAAACTAGCTTGCCTTATATAAATTATTATTAAGAATAAGTTATTATTCTATAATATAGTATACCTAGCTATAATGCTTATTAACTATACTATATTTAAACTTATTATATAATAAAAATCCTTATTTATATTAAATATTATTAAAATAAATCTTTATATTATTAATATTAATATCTTCTTTTTATAATATTACTTATTAATATTATATATCTTTAGCAAATTAAATATTCTATTAAATACTTTATTATAATTACTATATATTAATAATAAGTAATAACAAGCTTATATAAAATAGGATAACTCTTTATACTATATCCCTATACCCTTTAATATTATTTTCCTTATTATTAAAATAATAACCTAACTTAAATTCTATTAGCAGTTTATTAATAAGTATATTTTAAATAATAAGTACTTTAAATTACTTAACTAAATCTAGGCTTAAGATTCTATTATTAATAATACTAACATTCACTTTTATTAAAGACTAGTATTTAAGCTCTAGCTTAATAATATATTACTATATATTACTTATAATAATGCCTATTAACTATATATACCTTACTCTTTAATTTACTTAATTATTAAAATAGTATATAATCTTTAATACTTTAAAAAAGCTTAAACCTATTATAAACTTAATATATTTACCTTCTTTAATATATAGTAATAGATCTAGGCTTATATTTAATATTATACCTGCACTACCTTTTAATAATCTTAATAACTAGAATTAAGTAACTTATACCTTATTATTCCTTTTATTATTTTATATAAAACTTAATATCTTAATTTTATCTTATTATTTTTAATTACTTTAATTATTAACTTTATATTTAAGCAACTAGGCTTTAATAAATTTAATATTATCCTTAATATTATTTATAAATTATTTAAAAAATATAGAATTTTACTTAATTACTTAATATACCCTATGCCTATATAGGCTAAAGTAGTAATAACCTTCTAGCTTATTGCTAATTAAGGAATACCTTTAGTTATTATCTTTAACTATAATTATTAATAAATAAGTAACTTTTAAATAAAGGTATTTTATTTATTAAAAACTTATCTTATTATAATAATTACTTAATATTTAGTAGGTAATAGCTAATTTAAATCTATTAATACTATTATTAAAGCTATTATTTATTATTATTTCTTTATTAACCTTAATAAGCACTAGCCCTTTACTTTACTTACTATTTAGTTATTATTAAATAATATATTTATTAACTTTATTAACTACTCTCTTAATAAATTAATAATAGGCTTTAAGCCTTAAATACCTTTAACTATTTTAAAGGATTTACTTATCTTATTTACCTTATTTAACTAACTTACTATAGATTTCCTCTACTCTTTTTAGCAATATAAAGCTTAACTTACTACTAACTTTATTAATACTTATTATAAATAATAATTTAATTAATACTATTATTATATTAATTTTTAAAAAAGTTATTATATTTATTTATAACTTTATTATAGTTATAAACTTCTTAAGTAGTTAATTAAGTTTAGTTAATAAAAAGTTAGCCTTTTTATTATTTATAAAAAAGTTAATATTTATATATTTAAAATTAATCTTCCTTTATATTAATGCATTTACCTTATTATTTTAATTACTTAGCTAAAACTAGCCCTTAATAATAATAACTTGTTTAAAAAACCCTTTTATAATATAGTTTAGGCCTTAATAATAAAAAGTAATAATAATAAGTAGTAGTTTTTTAAAATTAAGTAACTCTTTATTAAGTAAGTTATTAATAACTATTTATAATATATGGTTTATTAATTAAAATAAGATATATAATATAATAAATAGTATAATAAAGACTTATTAATATTAAATACTATTAATCTAGTTTATAATTTTAATAATTAAAGGCTAGTGCATTACTATAATATCTAGCAGCCTTAAGTAGCTAAATAATAATAGCTATTTATCTAGGCAAGGTAATTACTAGCTAGCAAGGCTAGTTACCTACTAGTTATATAATATATTTATATATTTCTTATATATTATTTATTTTATTTCCCTTTACCTTTTCTTTTATAATATTTCCTGCCTTAATATTATCCCTTTTATATTCTTTATTTATCTTTAACTTTATTATTAATATTTTAAATAATAATAATAATTATTATTAATTATACTACTATAGTATATACTTAATATAAAAACCCTTACCTTACTCCTAGCCTTTTATTATTAATAATTAAATTATTTAATATTAATATTATTATTAATTATAAATAATACTTTTATACCTTATATATAGTTTAAGTATATTAATATTAAGCTATAAATATAACTATATAAAAATAATAAAAATATAAAACCCTTTTAATAAATTATTACTTTATAATAAAGGGTATAGTATTAAAGGCTTTTAGTAATTACTGCTTATATAAGCATTATTATATATAATTATTATAAGCTAAATATATTTTTATTTAAGCACTATACCTTAAAATTATTAAGCTTAATAAATATATATTACCTTTATTTTAATCTTTTTATTTAAAAAATATAAAAGCTATATATTAATAATACTACCTTATTATTAATTATTATTATTATTAATTAATATAAGCCTAGCTTAAAACACTTACTTAATAACCTATATTAATATTAACTATAGCTATTTTTAATAACTTTATTGCATTTTTAATACTATTAACTACCTTATTTATTAACTTTATTATTAATATAATCACTAGTCACTCTCTAGCTTATAGCTTTATCTCTAGCTCTATACCCCTTAGCTTTTTACCTTTAATAAACTAATTATTTTTTTAACTATAGCACTATAACTTTAAATAAGTAAATGCCTGCCTATAGGTAATTATTATTATTAAGGCTTATAAAATTAAAAAGTTAATTAAAAAGAACTACTATAAAGTATTATTACTTATTTAAAATATTAATAATTAATTAATATTATTAATATTAATATATAATAATGCTTAAGATAAGATTTATAATTTTATAAATAGTTAATTTATTTATTGCATTACTTAATACTTATTTTTTAATTAATTATAGCCTTTATTATTAAAGATAGTGACTTTTTTAAAAAGGGGTAATTATTATAGTAGAACCTTACTTAATAATTAGTTAGTATATAATATATAGTGATATAGATAGCTAGCCTTATTGTAGACTATAGAGACTAATCCAAGCTTCTTTTATTACACCTTGCAGACCATATTATACCAAGCCTTATTACTTTTATTATTAAGACCTTAATAATATATATATTTATTATTTTTATTTAAACTTATTAAAAGTAAAAAGGTAATAATAATTATAAAATATATTAATAATATTTATATAAAGCTTAATTATATCCTTTAAGGCTTAGTTTATTATATATACTAGGTAGTAGAGGCAAGGATTAATATTAATAAAAGTTAGCTATAAAGTTATTATAATATAACCACTATATTAAAAAAGGCCTATAGCTTAAAAAAAGAATATTAAGTATATAAAAGCTAAAGGTATAGGAGGCATTAATAGTACTATAGGTATAAGTATAAGAGGCATTAAGGCTAAAAAGGCTAGATAAGCTTAATAAGCTTTTTTTATAAAAGCTAGTATTATTAACTTTTTAATTTTTAAAGTTAATAAATAAGTTTAAAAAGCTATTATAAAAAAATAATAAAAAAGAAAATAAGCTATAAATTAAAAAAGAGAAAAAAAAAAAGAATTAAAAAAAGGATTATTAATATAATAAAAATAAAGAAATACTTTTTAATAAGCTTTTTATATAAGTATAACTAATTTATAATAAAAGGCTTATTATAAGGCTATAGTATAAATATTAATAAGATATTACTTAAAACTATTATTATAACTTAAATAAAAAAAGTATTATTTATAATATTATTAAGATAATAATATAAAAAAAAGATAGCTTATTAAAAACTAAAGAGCTTAAATTATTAATAATTCTATTAAAGATTAAAAGCTTTAATATTAAATAAAAGTATTTAACTTAAAGTATTAATATTAAATAAAAATATATAAAAGCTTTAATATTAAATAAAAGTATATAGTTAAAAGCTTTAATACTTAATAAAAGTATTTAGCTATAGTAAATAGTTTTAAGTATAAAAAAAAAAAGCTTTACCCTTTTTTATAAAAAAAAGGTAGAGATAAATAAAGTTATATATATAAACCTAATTATAAACCTACTCCTACCTCTTTTTATAATACCTATAACCTTGCTTTATTCTAAGGCCTACCTAAGATCTATCACTCTTCTTTATCTACCTATCTTTAATAATAAGTATTACTGGTAGGCCATAGAGAAGAGATCATTATAAGCTTGATTAGGATGCTAGAGGCTAAGCTATCTGATAAGCTATATAGGTGCTTACAGTCTGTGCACTATGTGGCACTATATGCCACATAGTGCTAGCCTCGCTAGCCTTATCAGGCCTAGCGCCAGCCTTGTCTATCTAGGCCTGATAATTACTTAATATTTTTATTAAATATTATTAAAAAGGTAAATATATTTATTATAAAGCTAAGATATACTTTATTATAGCTTGCTTTATATAGTTAGTAATTAAGCTAATAGTTATTTATACTTTAAGTAATAATAAGCAAAAGAAATAAAAAAAGAAAGAGGGTAAAAAAAGAAATACCTTATTTTTAAATTAAGTCTTTCTTAAAGGTATATTAATATTACTATAGTTATAATATAAATTATTTTTTTAATTATAATTAAAAGATATAAAAAATATTATAATATATAAATAAGCCTTTTTTCTTTATATTAATACTCTTTAATAATTAAAAATTCTTAAATATATAAATTAATAATAAGTATAATTATTATAAAGCTATTAATAAAAAAGCTATTTAAAAATTAAGTATAAAAGTAATATAAATACTTACTATATAAACCTTAATTATTATTATTAATAAATATATAGGTTTTAAGATTTTATAAATTATTAAGGGTATAATAAATATAAATAAATAATAATACTTAATATTACTTTATATTATTTTAAGCCTTTTTAAAAATACTATATTAAGCTTGCTATAGATAAAATACTATAGTATTTAAACAAACCTTAACTAGTATATAATTATTATTAAATTAATAACTAGCTTTATAATATTAAAAACTACTTAATACTAAAATAATCTTTTAGTTATATATATCTTAAGATTTATATATATAGTATTAATTTATTATAAAATATATTACTATAATATAAATATTATTTTATTAATTATTAACTTATAAAAAATTATATAACTCTTTAATATTACTTTTAAGTCTTTTTTATTATAAGTCTTAATTAATCTTTAATAAAAGCTTTATTAATATTTCTTAATTAAGCTATATAAATTTATTAACCTCTTTAATAAAAAAAAGGCTTTTAAACTGCTTTTTTATTAAGGCTAGCTTAATTATTATATTTAGTTAGTTAAGGATATAAATAAGCATAACTTAAACTTACCTTAAGGCTTATTATATAATATATTATAAAACTACCTCTTTAAGATTTAATACTAAATTATTAAATTAATAAATAAAGGTTAGATCTATATTAGCTTTTCTTTAATAACTACCTTTATTTTATTTATTAAAAAGGCTAAAGGTAGTTAAAGATTTTATATTAATTACTATACTTTAAATAAAGTTATAATATAAGATTACTATCTTTTATCTTTAATAAAAAAAACTCTTTACTTTTTTTTAAAAGCTTATTAATTTATAAAATTAAATATTAAGTTAGCTTTTTATTAATTATAAATTATAAAAAAAAAGAATACTTTATTATATTCTAGATTTAATTTAAACTCTTTAAATAACTAGTTATTCTTTTTAATCTAGTTAATATACTTATTACCTTTTAATAATATATTAATAAAATATTAAAAAATACCTTTAATAACTTTATTATAGCTTACTTTAATAATATTTTAATATATTTTAATAAAAGTTATAAAAACTATATATATAAGGTTAAGGCTACTTTATATAAGCTTATAAAAGCTAGCTTAAATATTAATATTAATAAATATACCTTTATAATAAAAAAAGTTAAGTACTTAAGTTATATTATTTAAGTAAGTAAGTTTATTTATTTTAACTTTAAGAAAATTATTATAATTAAAGATTAAGAACCCTTTATATAGGTTAAAGGTATTTAAAGCTTTTTAAGCTTTATTAATTTTTATTATAAATTTATCTTTAACTTTATATAAATTATTAAGCCTTTTATATAGCTTATTTAAAAAAATATTTTATTTACTTAAGATAATAAAGTTAATATAGCCTTTAATATACTTAAGACTGCCTTTATTTTATATTTAATCTTAGCTTAATAAAACCTTAAAAAGAATATAATCTTTAAAGTAGATTTATTTAAATAAGCCTTAAGGGGGTATTTTTTTTAATTTAATAAAAATAATATCTTATACTTAATTATATATTATTCTACCCCTCTCTCTTTAATAAAATAAAATTATACTATTTATAATAAAAAGCTTTTTATTATTATCTTTTATTTAAATACTTAAAAAGCTAAATTATAAAGTATAGCTTACTCTTTTTATATATATATTAATTATAAAAACCTAAAGTACTTTCTTTATCTTTAATTAATCTTTAAGTAGTAAGCTTATTAAGCTAAACTTTTTTTTTAATTTAATTATTATTTTTAATTTTATCTTAAATTATAAATAAAGTAGCTTAATACTTTTTTATATTAATAACTAAATAAAGCTAAAATATTTTAATTAAGTTAAATCTTTTTCTCTTTAAGTATTTTTATTATTATAATATAAAACTTAATTAAAGATAAGCTAACCTTACCTTTATTTATTTTTATTAAAGATAATACCCTTTTTTTAATTAATATTATTTTATTTTAAAATACTTATTTTTAAAAGCTTTAAGATTAAGGTATAATTAAAAATATATTTTATAATTAATAATTAATAACTATATATAATAGTTTATAGAAATTCTTTAAAGAAGTAATAATTAAAAAGTAAATAAAGGATTATAGTATTAATACTTAAGGTATATTTATATATTAAGGCTGCCTTTAGCTTTTAAATTAAAAACTTTTTATTATTATTATTATTTAATATATATATAACTTCTTTATAATAAAATACTTAAAAAAGAATACTACCTTTTACTTACTTTAATATTTTTATTATTAAAATAATATATTATAGTTTATATTATAGTTTATTTATAATTATTATTATTATAATAGTTATATATTATATAAATAGTATTAAAGCCTTTTATAATTACTTTTTATTATAAATAAATTCTAAAAGTAAATCTTTATAGACTTTATAATAAATTTTTTAATATAGATTAATAATAATTTAAAATTTTTTATAGTTATTATAAACAAGCTATTAAAATATATCTAGCTAAAGCCAATATACTTAATATTAATAAAGGCTTATATATAGTATTTTAAAGATTATTAATAATATTTTTATAAATTTTTTTTTAAATTATTAATAATAAAAATTAGATTAAGTAAGATATTTTTAAATAATACTTTATAAATTAATTAAAGTTAAGTAACTCCTCTTTATAGCTTATTATCTTTAAATTAATAATAATATAAAGCAGGCTAATTAAAAGGTTTAAGTTATTTTATATACTATAATCTTATTTATATAATATAACTAGCTTAAGTACTTACTAGCTTATTAACTTACCTTTAATAAATAAAATTTATTAATATTAAGTATAAGCTTAAATAACCTTTTTAATAAATTTAATATTAACCTTATTTAATAAGTAAATATACTTATAGTAAATAATACCTTTTTAAAAAGTAAGGTAATAATATTCTTTTATTACTTTAAAAAAAGTATAAAGCTTGCTTAAGCTATAATAACCTTTACTTAATAATATTAATAAAAAAATATTAATTATAGCTAGTATTTAATAAAGTATTATTAAATTAATAATAAAGTATAGTTATTATTATAATATATAAAAATAAACTGCTTTAATAAAAAACTTAATTAACTATATATAAAATATATTATTATAGTAGTCCTTTCTCTTTTTATTATAAAGCTAAATATCTTTAATAATATTTATCTTATCTTTTATATAAGCTTTATAAAAAAAGCTATTTATAATTTATTATTATTTTAAATTTTATTAAACTTTAAGCTAAGCTTAATTTAGGTATACTTAAAGGGTTAAGTAAAGTTAATAAAAAAATATATAGTAAAATATATATTAATTATTAAGAATTACTATAGCTATAGCTAAAAGCACTAAATATTAATTAAATAAGCAGGCTATAATATACTTATATAAAAGCTATTAAAATAATTTTAAAATACTATAGCATTAGATTAATTTAAAGCAGCTTAAGGTAGTATAATATAAATTAATAAACTTATTTCCTTTAAATACTATACTTTAAACTTAAATTAATTATAATAAAATAATATTATAAATAATATTATATATAATAATACTATTTTTTTAATAATATACTAAAAGGTATAATAAAGGCTAAAGAGCACTATATATATTATTATTACTATATAAAAAGTAAATTAAAAGTAGGTTTATTATTATTATTATCTTTAATAAATAAAAATAATATTAATATAATAAGTATTAATACTTACTTAATTATATAAAGAAATATTTATATTATATTAAGTATTAATATAACCTTATACTATCTTAATATAAATATAATTAATAATATTAATATTAATAAGTATTAATTATTATAAAGCTATATTACTTTAGCTTATTAATATTAAGCCTTTTTTTTTAATATATAAAACTTATTTTTTTCTTTATTTTTATTATTTAAAAATAATAAAAAGGGAAGTTATTATTAAAGAAAGGGTAAGGCAGGCTTATTATACTTTTACCTTAATTATTATTTATAATTATTATAATATTTATTTAAGCTTAATAAGGTATAGAATATCTTTTAATTATTAATATAAAACTTTATAATATTTTTTTAAAAAGTTTTATTAAGCTTTTTAAAATAATATTATAAAAGGTTAATAATACTTATTATAAAGTTAATAAATTATAAATATATATTAAGTATAATATTAAAAATATTAATAATTTATATTACTTACTGCCTTTATTTAAGTATTTTAATATTACCTTTAATTAAGATTATTATATTATTTTTTTTAATTATAAATAAAGTATTATTTATTAAAATTATAAAAATATTAAGGGTATAGATAGATTAAAGCTAGATAAAGCTTAACTTAATAATAATAAGTATTTTTATTTATATTTAATTAAGTAATATAAACTTAATAAATAGTTTTATTTTAATACTTTTTATATCTTTAACCTTTACTATAGTAAGTATTAAAATATACTTACCTTAATTAATAATATACTATAGATTATATAATACTTATTATAATATTAAATTTATTATTAATTAACTTTTAATTTAAAAATAAAATTAATATTTATTAAGATATATTTTATAACTATAGCTATAGCTAAAAATATATTTATTTATTTTATTATTATTTATTAATTACTTAATATATAAATAATAAAAATAATTAATTTATATTAAGGGCTATATATTTTTATTATTAAAATTTCTCTTTATTAAATAAAGGCTAATAGCTTTTTAATATCTTTATTATATATTAATATTAAATTAATACTTAAGAATATTATATTTATAATAAGTTTATTATTAATTACTATATTAATTAATATTAATTATTATATAAAAAATAAAAAATATATTATTATATTAAAAATAAAGATTATAATTATTAATTAATTATTTTTATAAAAATAAAAAAATAAAATAATAAATTACTTTAAAGAATTTAAACTTTAAGATAATAAAGTTATAAAAAAGTAAATAAAGCTACTTTATATAATAAAAAGGTAAGGCAGACCTTACTTAAATTAATTAAAGTATATACTTATACTTTTATATATATTATAATACTATAAAGAATATAAATTATAAAGCTTACTTAATCTTAAAAACCTTTTTATTAATAAAAATATTATTTATTAATTATATAATTTTTTTTTATATTATATATAAATAATAAATTTATTTAAAAGCTTTTTAAAAATAATATAAAAAGAAGGAGGGTATATTATAAACTTAAGCTTTACTTAAGCTTTATATAATCTAAGCTTTATAAAAGCCTAGCCTTTACTTAAGGTAATATTAACTTAAGCTTTATAAAGGCCTAGCCCTTACTTAAGGTATTATTAACTTAAGCTTTATAAAGGCCTAGCCTTTTTTAAAAGTATACTTATTCTATAGGTATATAATTAATTATAAAGAATATAAAGATATATAGACTCTTTTTCTCTTTAAGTATATAAATTTATATTAAAATGCTTATTTATAGTTACTATAAGGCTAGTTCTTAATAATATATTACCTTTAGCTAGATATATTTTAATAACTTATTTATAATAATTATAAAGAATTTTAAGTTATTATTAATTTATATTAAAAGGTTTATAATAAAGTTTATAAAAATCTATTTTTAAAATTTATTAATAATAAAAAGTAATTATAAAAAGCTTTAATATTATTTATATAATATATAACTATTATAATAATAATAATTATAAATAAACTATATTATAATTTATAATATATTATCTTAATAATAAAAATATTAAAGTAAGTAAAAGATAATATTATTTTTTAAGTAATTTATTAAAAAAAAGTTATATATATATTAAATAATAATAATAATAAAAAGCTTTAAATTTAAAAGTTAAAAATAGCTTTAATATATAAATATACTTTAAGTATTAATATTATAATTTTTTATTTATTTTTTAATTAATACTTTTTTAAAAAACTTTTATAAACTTTTATATATAATAACTAGTTATTAATTATAAAATATATTTTTAACTATATTTTAATCTTAAAACTCTTAATAATAAGTATTTTAAAATAAAGTAACTTTAATTAAAAAAAAGGTATTATCTTTAATAAAGGTAGTTAAAAGTAAGGTTAACTTATCTTTAATTAAGTTTTATATTATAATAATAAAAATACTTTAAAAAAAACCTAGCTTACTTAAGGCTTTTTAACTTTATTTAGTTATTAATATAAAAAAGTATTAAGCTAGTTTATTTATAATTTAAAATAAAATTAAAAATAATAGTTAAATTAAAAAAAGAGTTTAACTTAATAAGCTTACTACTTAAAGATTAATTAAAGGTAAAGGAAGTACTTTAAGTTCTTATAGTTAGTATATATATAAAAAAGGCAAGCTATACTTTATAATTTAGCCTCTTAGGTATTTAAATAAAAGATAATAATAAGGAGCTCTTTATTATAAATAGTATAATTTTATTCTACTAAAGAGAGGGGGGCGGAATAGTATGCAACTAGGTGTAGGATGCTATTCTTGCATTAAACCAGTCTCTATGTATTATCTAGGTAGGGCGCGGGCGGGTTGTAAAATAGGTTAGGCAGAGGCGCTCCTTACAGCTGGTTGGCTGCATCCTGCTATTAGGCTATTACTTAATATAGTAATATTACTTTTTAATATATTATTATTACTATTTATAATAGCTTTTTTATTATAAAGGTAGTTATCTTGCTTATTAATATTAATATTAGATTATTTTTTTTTTTTATTTTTAAAGTATATAAATTATAAAGAATTAGCTTTATAATAATTATAAATAAATATTTTAATATAAATTTATATACTTAAAAAAAAAAAGAGTCTATATATTTTTATATTTTTTTATAATTAATTATATACCTATAGAATAGGTATACTTTAAAAAAGGGCTAGGCTTTTATAAAGCTTAGGCTAGTAATACCTTAGGTAAGGGCTAGGCCTTTATAGGGCCTAGGTTATGCAAGGCTTGGGCAAAGCCTGAGCCTGTAATAATACTATATATAAAAAGAATATAGGTTAAGATTAATTAAAAAGAGGTATTATTAAGGCTTTTATTAATAAAATAAGTATTTATATATAAGCTATATATATAGAGGAAGAATCCAAAAGAGATGTCTTAGGCCACTTAATTAATTAGGCTTAATTAAGACTAGTGTATTAAGTAGCAACAACCAGGCTTAATGCCTAGACAGTATACTTTATCTACTCTATAACTAATTTTAAAACCCTAGATAAAAAGATAAATAATAAAATAAAGGTCTTAAAGACCTAGGTATTAGCTATTAAGGTTTAAATCTAAGCTTAGGAAGAGATACTATAGTTAGCAATCTAAGCCTAGATTAAATAAATCTTAAAGTATATAAAAAAGATTATTAAGTTAAAAGGTAGTAATAAATATAAAAAGAGGGTTAAGATAAAGAAATAAAAAAAAGATTATAATATAAATAAACAGCCTTTAAGTTAGTCTAGAGATTAAGCTAGCTGCTAGGCTAAGAAAGAAGGTCTTTATAATAAAGGTTATATAATAAAAAAAGCTATAATATAGGAAAAAACAGGCCTAGCTAAATTATACTAGTCATGGCACTAGTCTTAATTAGGCCTAGAATTAGGTGGCCTGAGACATCTCTTTTAGATTCTTCCTCTATAGTTAATTAGCCTAAGAGGTAGATAAATCAAGCATATTCCATTCTCCAATTCAGCACCCATTAAATAGTAGCAATTACTTATTAAGGTTATAATAACTATAATACTGGTTCCTTCAGTCTGCCAGACCATTTTTCAATCTGCTAAGTCTATTTAATACTGTCTATTCATTTACTAATTTCCTTTATCTTTATAGAAATTATCTCTGCCAGGGTCTATGATTTCAACACAGACTGGCAGATTAACACAACAAATATATTTATTCGCCCAGACCGGTCATTATTCCATTCTCCAATTCAGCACCCATCAAGCTATCTAATCAATCTATAGCTATCTAGTCAATCTATAGCTATCTAGTCAATCTATAGCTATCTAATCAATCTATAGCTATCTAGTCAATCTATAGCTATCTAGTCAATCTATAGCTATCTAGTCAATCTATAGCTATCTAATCAATCTATAGCTATCTAGTCAATCTATAGCTATTTAATTAGTTAGTTGATATTATAGGTTGGCTAGTTTATCTAGCTTATTTTATTAAGTAGCTTATTAAGACTATATAAATATAGTATACTATTTATATTAATTTTATTATCATTAAATTTTTTTTATCTTTTTATTAAATTAATTCGTCTTTTATATTACTATCTTACTACACTCTTAATATAAAGCTATCGCCAAGGTCAGGCTGACAAAACAACGCCGCCTCCCTACTTATGAGTGTCTAGATTGCCAACCGCTCGGCATCCATCTAATATCGACGTCTAGTGCAAACGGCGAGATGATGGAAATTGTATTTTCACGGGTTTGCCACACCCAGAAGCTGCCCATATTTTCCCTTTCGCAGCAACAAAGAGCCCAAAATCATCTCATATTTTGGATCTATTGCGGATGTTTTAGGGCGCTGATACGGCTAATCGGCTTTCTACGTTGGTTGGGGATCAAAATATTACCGAATCCCCTCAGAATCTCCTGTCCCTTAACCGCCAACTGCATTGGTGGTTTGATAAGGCGTTGGCGGCCCTTAAGCCATTGCGTAAACTTAACGACGGCTCGGTTGTAGTCCAGTTCCACTGGTTGACAGAGAGCAAGCTCGAACCAAAGGATCCCTTCACCAGGTTTGATATCCGCTGGACTATTAACCAAAATTGGACTGCAACAAACCAGGGGTCTTATGGGATGCCTGCTCATCGGTCCAGCGGTTTGCCACTTCGGACAGGCCAAGCCTTTGTACTGACAGCAGATGATCTGAACGATGTTCCCAACTTTAATCTTCTGCAGCTCTCCTAGGACCTTCTCCGCGTTACTTCGCTTTGTGGTGCGGCTGAAGTGGGACAGCTATGGGCTGAAGAGGATGATTATGGTGATGAGGATGATGGCATTCAAGCCATCTCGGATGACTAGGGTGAGACTGATTTCGCTTCAATACGACATTGGGCAGAAGTGGTTGAAAGAGAAGAAGGAGAAGAAGGAGAAGAAGGAGAAGAAGGAGAAGAAGGAGAAGAAGGAGAAGAAGGAGAAGAAGGAGAAGAAGGAGGAGGAGGAGAAGGAGAAGAAGGAGGAGAAGGAGGAGAAGGAGAACAAACAGAAACAGAAACAGAGGCTGAAGCTAACTGAAATGCTAAATCCACTCTCTAGGGGCAGGAGGGGATTTTTTTTAGAGAGCAGCAGGCTATTGTCAGACTAGAGTTGTGTTAACCCATAGGTCTACAATAATGGCATATTAAAGAAAAAAGAAGATGTATATTTTAATATTATTATTAAGTCAAGCTATTTATATAGATAAAAATTTATTAAAAAGAAGCATAATAAAGTGGGGCGGTAGCAAGACTGTATTATTAAGCAATAATACAATAGGTTATGTGCTTAAGGGCGCAGCCTTATAATACACTAAATACTTATATAAATAATAAGCTATAATATATATTTTTTTTATTTTAATTAAGGCATTTTATATACTTTTAAATTACTTTATTAACTTAATATATATTTTAATAATTATAAGCTTAGGTAGTTAATTATTATATTAATAACTTTTATTATATAAAGAGTTAATAATAATAATTAAAATAAATATCTTTAAAGACTTTAAACTAAACCTTATTTTTATTATAAAACTTAATACTTTAAATAATTAAGTTAAATAACTAAAGACTTTATATAGCTATATAATAAGTAAAGGTATTTAGTAATATATAGATTTAAAGTGCCTTAAGTAAACTATAAATAAGCTTATATTAAAAATATAATTAATAATTAATAAGGTATAAATTAAAGTTAAAAAAATATATAATATAGTATTAATAACTTTATTTATTAAAAAGATTATAACTATATATATAGTAATATTATAAAATATAGACTTTTAATAGTAAGACTTTATACTTAAAAAAAGATTAATATTATTATTTAAAATTAAATTATTATTATTATTAATTTTAAGATATATTATATAATACTTATATAGCTTTAAAATAATAACTTAAATAAAGAAGAGTTTATAATTAAAAAAGTCTTAAAGGCTTTAAAGTTTAAGCTTATATTAAGTAACCTAAATATAATAAAAAATACTTAAAAATAATATTAAGGGATGATTAAGATTATATTGGAAAGAAGCATGATAAAGTGGGGCGGTAGCAAGACTGCATTACTAAGCATTAGCACAATAGGTTAAGTGCTTAAAGGCGCAGCCCTATAATACACTAAATATTTATATAAATAATAAGCTATAATATATATTTCCTTTATTTTAATTAAGGCATTTTATATATTCTTAAATTACTTTATTAACTTAATGCATATTTTAATAATTATAAGCCTAGGTAGTTAAGCATTATATTAATAACTTTTACTATATAAAGAGCTAATAATAATAATTAAGATAGATATTTATAAAGACTTTAAACTAAACCTTATTTTTACTATAAAACTTAATACCTTAAATAATTAAGTTAAATAGCTAAAGACTTTATATAGCTATATAATAAGTAAAGGTATTTAGTAATATATAGATTTAATATACCTTAAGTAGACTATAGATAAGCTTATATTAAAAACTTAATTAATAATTATTAAAGTATAAATTAAAGCTAAAAAAATATATAAAAAAGCATTAATAGCTTTATTTATAAAAAAGATTATAACTATATATATAATAATACTATAAGATATAGACTTTTAATAGCAAGACCTTATACTTAAAAAAAAGATTAATACTATTATTTAAAATTAAATCATTATTATTACTAATTTTAAGATATATTGCACAGTGTTTATATAGCTATAAGATAATAACCTAAATAAAAAAGAGTTTATAATTAAAAAGGTCTTAAAGGCTTTAAAGTTTAAGCTTGCATTAAGTAAATTAAGTATAATAAAAAATATTAAGAAATAGTATAAAGTAGTGCTTAAGGATGTATACTATATTAATATTAAGCTAGAAGTATAGTATATACTATAGTCTAGTGCTTATATAAAGGCAAGTATATATAAAATCTTAAATATAAAAGGGAATTTAGTTATTAATAATTTCCTTTATATAATTAAAAGCAAGTATATACTAAATTAAGTAAATAATAAGCTTAATAAGTTTATAAAGTATAAACTTAATACTTTTTATAGTATATTAAGTCTTAATTAATATAAAATAATATTTTTATTAATTATTATAAGAGTTTATAAAGTTAAAAGTACAGGCTATTTTACTATATTAGGCAAATACTTAAATTAAGAAAAAGGAGTATATAATAAAAGCTTAAAAGTGCTTAAAGCAGTATAAAAAAAGGATAGTAATTATTTAAAAGAATGCTCTTGCTATAGAGGAAAATTAAAGTAAATATATTACTAAAAGCTAGAGTACTATAAAGCCTTAATTTATACTTTAATTAAAAAATTACTAAAAGGCCTTAATTATTTTATTTTATAAAAAAAGGTTAAGGAAATCTTTATATATTATTAAGCACTTTATTAAAAAGAGCTATATATAAAAATAAAAAAAAAAGGTTTCTACTTATTAAAATATAGTAAAAATAAGTAAAAGGCTTTTTTAAGGAGTATTAATATAGTAGTAATAAACCTAGCAATCTTTATATTATTAAAAAGTATTAATATTTACTTAACCTTTAGTTATAGTATTTATATTTTAAGTAAAAGCATGCTATTTAATAATTATAGCGCTATATACCTAGTTAATAGGGAAGATTTATTAAAGCTTAAGACCTTTATTCTTAATTAAGATAATTAAATTAAAACAGGCACTATAAGATTTCTTATTAATAACTATAATACTAAAGTATTAAAAAAGCTACTAAATAATAAGTATAATGCTTGTATTAAAGACTTTATACTAAAGGATATTATTATTATTAAAGGATTCTATATAAATATTATATTTAAAGTAAAGCTTTTAAAGATTAATATTTAGTATTAAAGGTATAATTACTCTTTACACTTTAGTATACTAAAGTATAATATATTATTAATATAGTTAGTTAAGAAATATAACTTAGTTTTCCTTAAATATAAATTATTATTTTTTTATAAATACTCTACAACCTAAGATATAATACTATATAGTTTAATAAGGCTTTTCCTATTTATAAAAATATAGTACTAACTAGTTAATAATTTATAAAAAAAGTAAAAATTAATAAAAAATCCTCTATAGCCATACAGCAATTCTAAATACCTATAGTATTTATAAACTAGATATATTAGGCTAGAAAGGCTTAAGGCATTAGTTTATAATGCAAGGAATATATAGATTAATAAAATTAAGTAGATTAACTATAAAGCATATGCTTTAGTAAATTTAAAGTAAGTTATATTATAAAGATAATTAAAGTATAAAGCACTAAGGCTATTTTAGCATATTTATTAAGATCTATAGGATTATAAAAAAAAGTTTAATAATTTAAATTAATTATTAATCTTTAAAGATAATTATAGTATTTAATATAGTATACAGCCCCTTATTAATAAGTACTAGCATATATTTATAACTACTATAATCTATTTTAAAGCATAGGTAAAGAGATAGTTTAATCTCTTAATCTATATTTTTAAAAATAATTAAAAAAAAATAATAATACTATATATAAAGCACTTACTATATATAGACTAGATTAGTAATAAAAGAATATATATTAAGCTATTTTTAATAACTATATATAAGCTAAACAAGAGTATTAAGTAAGTTAGTAAATATATTATTATAAAGTTAATTATAATACTTAAAAAAGTAAGGCTTTTAAAAAAGCTATAGTTAAAGAGTATATAAGCAGCTGCTTATCTATATAATATAATACCTTCTTATATAAATAAAATACTATTACTTATAAAGAAATTAAAGCAATAGTTTAAAATATATATACTATTAAATATTAAGGAGTATATAGCTAACCTATAGCTAGATTAAAGCAGTATATATATATATAGCTACTGCGCCTATATACTATAATATAATTATAAGTTTAACTATAATAAAAAAAAGTATAAAGTAAGCTTTAAAAAAATAATTAAATACTTTATAAATTATTTTATAATTAATTTATATAAGGTATAAATCCCTTAACTTAAAAAAGTTATAACTATAAAAAATATTATTTTTAATAAAACCTATTATTATAATCTATAAAAGTAAAGTATAAAAAAGCTTACTATATACTAGCTAAATAAGCTATTTATAAAGCTTAATAAGGATAAAGTAGATAAAATTAATTTAATTAACTAAACCTAGAATAAAATATAGAAAGCCTTTTAAAAAAGCAAGGAGTATTTAAACCTAAAGGTAAAAGTGCTAAGAAGTACTATAAAACCTTAAGAATTAGCATTATTAAGGCTTTAAATACTAAAGAATACTTTAAAAAGAAATCTTTAAAGTATATAGATAAAAAGTAAATATAATACTATAAAAAGCAGTCTAGTTATTAAAGAGTAGTATTATATATATTTAAAATAAAAACCTATATCCTTAAAGGTATATAGCCTAATAGACTAGATTAAAGAAGAGTTATAAATTTTAACCTTGCTATTAAAGTAAAGCAATAAGTAAGCAATTATTAATCTAGTACTAGATATATTACTTAAAAGTAGTAAAATATAATAATAGTTAATTAATAAACAATATCTAAGAGGTATATAAAAGATTATAAAGCTAGTGCTATAATAAAAAAGTATATAGTAAAGAAAGATAGCAGCCCCTTATATAAAGTTACCTACTATAAAGTATAAATAAAGATTATAAAGACTAAGCCCTTAAAGTATATACTTAACTATAAATAAATTCTTAATATTAACTAGATTTAATATACTACTTAATTAATAAATATTAATATTAAAAAATATAAAGAATACTTAAATAGTATTTACTATATTAAATATAGTATTTAATTAAAGTTTAATTAAATAGATATTAATAGTTTAAGCTAAGCTAGCAGTATATTAAAAAGACTTATTAAAAGCGCTAAATAATTAAAACAAGCTGTTAAAGTATTTATTAAAAAATAGATTCTTTAAGGCAATATATAAAGAAGTATTAGCACTATATATAAAAAGAATATAGGTTAAGATTAACTAAGAAGAGGCATTATTAAGGCCTTTATTAATAAAGTAAGTATTTATATATAAGCTATATATAGATAGATTATTAAAGCGCTATAAAGCATGCCTAGTAGTATATAAAGACCTTTAAGAAAGCTTTATAATAAAGAGTATATATATAGCTATATTAATAATATAAATATTTAAGATAATAATTATACTTTTTATAAAATTTAACCTTAAACTTAAATAGTTTAATATAAAAAATATATTCTTAAATATAAATTATAATAAGTATAGTATCTTTATAATATATAAGCTCTTTAAAAGATTTAAGCAGCTTAGTAAGGTAGTGAAATTAAAAAAGGCATTATATAGATTGCAAGACTTATTAAGTCTTTAGTTTAATAAACTATTAGTAATATTAATAAGGCTTAGCCTTTAGTAAAGCATTAAAAAGCCCTGCTTATTTTATATAGTTAATAAAAAGGTTTTTATATTATTTTATATAAATAATATTATTTTAATATATTATAAAAGTAATAAAGCACTATATAATAGCTTTATTAATATATTAAAAAAGAAATATAAATTATATTATAAAGGTAATGCTAAATAATTCTTAGGTATTTAAATTATTTAAAATCACTAAGAGTATAAGATCTACTTATTATATAATACCTATATTAAAAAGGTAGTGTAGAAGTTTAGGCAGAAAGATATTAACTAATACCCTATAACTTTAATACCTTAAATTAAACTAAAAGAAAACCCTTAATAAGTAATAAAATTATAGATAAAAAGCTATTAAGAAAAGATTAATATAGTGCTCTATACTATAGTTATAATATAAATAAAAATCGCCTTTACTATATCTTATCTTTTATATTTTTTAATAAATCTTAAAAAGGAATATTATTAAGCAGTAAACTAGCTTATTTACTATCTCTATATATAAAGGCACTTTGCCCTTTAATATAAAGGGCGCAAGGAAATATAGGTATTAATTACTTATAATAATACATCCTTTATTAATAATATAAAGACTTAAAAGTTATCTTAAAGATATTTAATAACCCTTTATAGTAGATTTATAATTTAGAATATAATATATTAAAATATAGTAATAACCTTAATTATAAAGGCTAAGCTATATGCCTTAAGCTAAATAATATAAAAGATAATAACTTTATAATACTTATTTTTATAAATAAAATTTAATACTTAAAAAGATTAAAATATAAGCTATAATAATTAGTAAACTATATAGCTAGTAACTGTAGAAAGTAGTTAAATAAGTATATAACTATACTATATAGATATATAGAATATATAGTTAAAGCAAGAATTTAAAAAAGGATTATTTAAAATAACTTTTTTTCTTTTATAGTAAATACTAGCTAATAGGTTAATAAAAAACCTTTTATAATAAAGCTTTAAGAGATTTATTAAATTATTAAATATAGTAGACTTATTATTATACTATATTAAAAAGCAGGATATTAATAAGAGTAATATATAAAAAGGAAAAAAAAGCAAGGCTTGCCTATAAGCTATACTATATTAAAAACCTAGACTACTTATTTCTTTATTAACTTTTTAATCTTATTACTTAATATATTTAAGGCATTAATAAAGGCTATAGTATTATTATTATTATTATTATTATTAAGGGTATATAAAGCAATCCTTAGCACTCTTACTATATACTCCCTGCCTGCTTTTAATAAATTAAACTAAAGGTATAAGGCTATTTTATATTTACTAAATAACTACTATAATATTAATAATAAAGTAAGTAATAATAAGGAGTAAAGCACTTATAGCTTTATTATTATCTAACTTTACTTAGTAAAATATTATTATTAATAGCTTAAGCTAAAGGTAGCTAAGTATAGTATTAATAATAAAAAAGCTTATTTTAAAAAAAAGGAGTATATTAAGGGTTATAGTAATAATTATTTATAAAGTAATTAAAGTATCTTTTTATAATAGTGCTATTATACTTTATATACTAGCTAAAATTGCCTTTATTTATAATAATACTTAAGATATAGTTTTTATAAGGCAGCATTATTAACTAAGTGCTTAGTATTATAGTTATAGGCTTTAGGGGGGCTTTTAAGGTATTATTATCTTTCTTTTTCCTTCTTTACTTTATAACTTTTTAAATAATTATTTTAATTAGTATAGTTAATTAATAAAAGCAGTGCTTTAAAGAGCAGCTATTATAGTAAAAGGATAATACTTATTATTAAGGGGATTATAGCTATATTAACTATCTTAAAAAAGAAAATAATAATAATAATATTAATAAAAAAAGACTAATCTTATAAAGTATAAGAAAAGTATTATATTTTATAAAATAATTATTTTTTTACTTATTATTTATAGTGTAATTTAATAAAATAAAGTATATATATTCTCTTTATTTCCTTTATATTAAATAATTATTAATATTATAAAGAAGAATAAAAAATAAAGCTAAAATTATATATAAGTATAGTATTTATTTATAAAATAAGATAATAATAGTTAATAAAGTTAATAAAAAGCTTATTATTAATAACTAAACTAAAAGTTATTTAAGGAAGTATTTTAAATAGCTTTATTAAATAAGGGGTGTATTAAAAAGAAGTATAATAAAGTAAGGCAGTAGTAAGACTATATTATTAAGTATTAATATAATAGGTTAGGTGCTTAAAGGCGCAGCTTTATAATATACTAAATGCTTATATAAATAATAAGCTATAATATATATTTCCTTTATTTTAATTAAGGCATTTTATACACTCTTAAATTGCTCTATTAGCCCAACGCGCATTCCAATAGATTATAGCAAGATAGTAGTATAAGCCCTATGCCCTAGTAAGGAGAAACCCTAGCCTTAAGCCCTTAGTCTTAAGCTAAAAGAGGAAATATATTTATAAAAGGTTAATTAATTAAATAAAAAGCTAAAAAAAGGTTAAAGATTAATATAGTTATTATACTACCTTTATATTTAATAATAACTTTATAGCTATTTTATAAAAGGTTAATAATTATATATTATTTATTATATTTTATACTTTTTTACTTTTTTTTATAATTTTTATTTTTAATAAATTAATCTTTTTATCTTTATAAAGGTAAAGGGATTATTAAAAATAAAATAATAAGAAACTTAAGTATATTATTTATATAGATTATTAATAAAGAGCTAGTAAGTATATAGCTAGAACTTAAAAGTATTACTTTTTAAAATAAAGATATTATAATTAAAGAAATAAAAATAAAAAAGTATAATAATTTATCTTTTTTAAAGCTATAAACCTTTACTTTAAAAATAATAAATTAATAAAAAAAATATAAAATAATTAAATATTTTATATTTAATTAAAGTAAAAAAGCTTTAAACTTCAAATTTATTTTTTTAATTTAAAAAGAATTTTAAAAAAATTAAATTTATAACTTAATATAAATTAAGCTTTAACTACTTAATTTAAAGTTTAAAAAAAAGTTATAAATAAAACTTTAAATATATATTATAAACTTTAAAAAGTATTTTTAATTTAATAAAGATAGGTTTAATAATAAAGTTTATAAAGTTTAATATATAAATAATTATTTAAAAAGTAATATAAAGCTATAATAAACCTTTTACTTTAATTAAAAATATAAAAAAGTATTTAATTAAATTATATATAATTAATACCTTAAGTAATATAAAGATAATATTATAAAAAAAGGTATTTATATTTTAAAAATAATAATAAAGCTAAATACCCTTTATTAATAAAATTATAAAACCTTTTAAAAAAAAAATTTATATTTTAAAACTGTTATTAATAAAATCCTTAAAAAAATATTAAATATATTTAAAATCCTTTAAGTAATTAATAAATATAACTTTTAAATTAAAAAGAACTTAATTAATATTAAACTATTCATTATATAATAAAAGCTTTATAATATAAATATAAAGGCTAAGGTAATAATAAGTAATAATATAGGCTTAAAGCTAGTTTATAATAAAGAAAGTAATAATAAAGTATAAGTAATTACTTTAAATTATTAATTACTATAGATTAAAGATATAAAAAAAAACTTAATAAAAAGTTAATAATAATCTTTTAATATTTTTAAAAATAAAGAAAAAAATATAATTTATATTATTAAAGTATTAAAAATATAATAAAGTTTATTTATAATATTATTATAAAGTAAAAGATTATATAAAGTATAAAAGTAATTTATATATTATAAAGAGGTATAGTAACCTAGTCTATATATTTATAAAAGTTAATATAATATTAATAATTAAAAAAGCTTAAAATAAAGACTTTAATATTATTAAAGATAAAAATATTAAATTAATAATAAAGGTTATAAAAAAAAGAATATTAATAATAAAATTTATAAAGTTATAGCTAGGTTATAGTTAAAGAGAAATAAAGACTATATTAAACTTTAAAAATAACTTAAATATATTAAATAAAAAGCTATTATTAAAAAGAATAAAAATCCTGCTTTATAGTAGTAAGGTAATTAAAAAGTTCTTAAGCTTAAATATAAAGATCTTAAAAAAAATATTAATTATTATAAAGTTAATTAATAATTAAAGAGTACTTAAAAGGTTTTTAGTTTTTTTTATAGTTATAAAGATAATAAATAATATTATTTTAAATAACTTATAGTTTAAGATAATAAACTTAATTATAGCTTAAAAAAAAGAAATAATACTTTAAGTTAATAAAGAAGATCTTTAAGTTAATAATATTATAAAAGTAAGTTAAAAAGTAATATAAAAAAACAAGGATTAAGATAATTATTATTAATATAATAAAAAAGTACTTTAACTTAAGCCTAGATTAAAATAAGCTAGAGACTTATAATAATTAATTAATAAAAAAGCTATTACTTAAGTATTAAAAGTATATAAAGGTATTTTTTTTAAAAAAAAGCTATAAACTTAATATTTTTAAAAAGATTAATATACTTAATAAACTTAAAGCTAGATATAAAGCTATTATAAAGACTTATTTACTTTTTAATAAAGATTAAGCTAGAGATTCTTTATAATTATATTTAAATAGCTTTAGCAAGAGGTTAAATTAAAAGATTAAATAGCTTAGCAAGTGCTTTAATATTATTTATACTTAAGAAAAAAAGCAAGCTAAAACTATATATTAATTATTATAAAATTAACTAAATAACTTAAAAAAACTATATATTTATTTTATTAATATATAAGATTATAAATTAGCTTTAAGGCATTAAGGTATATATAAAGCTTAACTAAAAAATATATACTACTAGCTATATATTTATAAAAAAGATAAATAAAAAATAATATTTTATTATTACTATAGCTACTTTAAATATTAAGTACTACTTTTTAAGTTAATAAATACCTTAATTATATTTTAATGCTATATTAATAATACCTTAATTATATTTTAAAGCTATATTAATAATATATTAATAAACTATATAGACTATTTTTATATTATATATTTAAATAATATTTTAATATATAGTAATAACTTAAAAAAGTATAAGTAGTATATAAATAATATATTAAAAAGATTAAAGATATATAGGTTATATATAAATTTATAAAAGTATAAGTTTAATATAATATTTATATTATATCTTAAGTTTATAATTAAATTAAATAAAGTATATATAAAGTATAAGTATATTAAGGCAGTAGTAGAATAATAAGTGCTTAATAATATAAAGAAGATTTTTTTATTTTTAAGCTTTATTAAATTTTATAAATATTTTATTAAAAACTATAGTAAGATTATAATACCTTTTATAAATAAAATAAAAAAATAATATAAAAAAATCTTTAAGCTTAATATTAATAAGCTAATTATATTTAAAAAGTTATAAAGTAAGTTTTTAAAAAAGCTTATATTAATATATTTTAACCTTATAATAAGGCTATATATTAAGATTAATATATTAAACTTTATAATTAATATAATATTAATATAGTAGTAAAGAGATAACTAGCACTTTATTATATACCTTTTATAAAAGTTATTAAATATAAAGCATTATTATATAATACTAAATACTAAAATGCTTATTATTATAAAGGCCTTTATAATATAAAGATATTATATAGCCTACTTAAAATACTTAATATAAATTATTATAGACTACTTAAACTATAGTTATTTTATAAATAAAAAGAAGTTAATAATTAAGTAAATTACTTAATTAAAAATATTATTACTATATAATTTTATAATTAAGTATTATTTAAAGAAAGAGAATTTTATAAATATACTTTTTAAAAGATTAAATTATTATAATAAAAAAAAAGAAAAAAAGTAGCTAGATAGTAATTATTTAGCTATATTTATAAAATAATTTTTAATAATTAATTATAATAATTATAATTTTAAAAGCATTTATAAAGCTAGTATAGCTATATTAAAGAGAATTATAAATAATTATATACCTTTAAGACCTAAATATAACTTAAATATTAAATTATTATTAATATTAATTTTTTAAGTTAAAAGGGTTTTAATTATAATTAAGTAAGTAGCCTGCCTTTAGTATATATCTTTAAAGATTTTAATTATAAATAAATAAATAATTTATAAAAGTATTATTATAATATTATAAAAAGATTATAAAATATTTATAAAGGCTTTTTTTTTAATATAAAAAAAGGATACCTTAATTAAAAAGTTAAAGTTAATAAAAGTAATTAAGTATAATATTATTAATAAAAATTATATATATAATTAAATAGTTAATAATAATTAATTACTTTATTATAAAAGGTAAGTATTTATCTTTTTTAATATAAAAAAAGAGATTTTAATATTATTTTATAATAACTTAATAACTAAATATTAAAGAGTTAATAAGACCTTAATAAAAATTATTAAAACTTATTATTAAAAAGGTTTATAAATTAATATAAAAAGATATATTAATATATATATAGTTTATTAAATAAGTAAAGTAAGATATTATTTACTATATAGCAAGCTAACTATATTATTAATGCTTATAAAACTATAAAAAGAGATTATAATAGATTTTATTATAAAGCTACTTAAGGTAGTCTATAAAAAATAAATATATAACTTAATATTTATAATAATAAACTACTTTATAAAGTATATTATTTATATACTATACTTAAAGAAGATTATTAATAAAAAACTTATAATAAAGTTTTTATATTATATTTTTTAACCTTATAGTATATTAAAAAGAATTATTTTTAATAAAGGCAGTATATTTATAAATATTTTTTAATAATATTTTTATTATTTTATTAATTATAAATAATAACTTAATATAGTATTTTATTTTTAAATTAATAACTAGACTAAATAATAAAATTAAAACCTTAAGTATTATTTATAAGCCTTTTATAATAAAAATTAACTAGATTAAGTTAAATAGTTATTATTTATTAAGTTTATTTATAATACTATTAAGTACTTAGTTATTAATAAAGCACTTATATTCTTACTTTTAAAATATAACCTAGCTATATTAAAGATTTATAAAATTAAACTTAACTATATAAACTAAACTACTTTAAATAAGATTAATAAAATAATTAATATAAAAGAGTATATTATAAAAATATTATAAAATATTAATAAATTATATAATAAGTAATATAATAAAGGCTATATAAAGAAGTTATTTAAGGTTAATAACTAGGTTTTAATCTTTATTAAGTATTTAAATCTATATTAACTTAATAAAAAGCTAGTAAAAAAGTATATAAAACCTTATTAAATTAAAGGAATTATTAAAATAAACAGCCTTATTTATAAACTATAATTATTATTATTAATATAAATATATAATATCTTTAATATTATAAACCTTAAAGAGTTTTATAATAAAGATAATATATTAATTAAGTTAATAAATTACTTTTTTTTTATTAAAAAAATATTTAAAATTAAAAATATTATTAATTATAAATACTATAGCTATAAATAACTTTATTATATTAAGTAAAAGGATTATTTAAATAAAGAGAATATATAAATATATTACTTTAACTTTATAAATAACTTATTATAAAAAAAATATAATATAAAAATAAAAGTTAAAAAGTAATAAGACTATAGTAAGCTAATAGTATTAAAGCAGTACTCTTAAAAAAAATATATTTATAAACTATAGCTAAAGTAAAGATATTATTAAGAAAAAAGTTATAAAAAGGTTAAAGTAAGGTAATAATAAACTTAAAGCAAGTTGTCAGGTGTGCCTGATAGATAGGCCCACCTAATGGATGGTTAGGCCTATATAGTATAAGGAACTATATATATAGATACATGCATTATTATATATAAATAATAATAATTATTAGAAAGAGCGGATTAGTTAAAAGGAGCTTAAGAAGATAGGTTTAAAAGAGCCTTAAATAAAATAAAGGAAATAGGTGCTGTAGGGCCTATAAATAATTATAAAAGAGTCTTTTTATCTAAGAGACTAAGCTTTATCTTAATAAGGCTTAATGCTTTAAGTATATATTATATAAAAAATATACTCCTTTAATATATAATAAGCATTATTTTCTATATACCCTCTATATAATAATACTATTTATATATAGTATTATATATTATTTCTTAAATTCTTTAGTATTTTATCCTTCTTTTTTATATTTTTTTTCTTAAGCTTTTTTATATATATAAATTAACTTATATTACTTTCTTTATTACTTTAAAGCAAGGGCCTGTTTCTTTAATAAAAAATTAATTATAAAGTAACTTTATACCTTATTTAATAATTAATAATAATAAAAATAAAGACTTATAGGTTTAAAGCTTTAATAATAAAGTAAAATACTTAAGGCTATATAAAAAAGCTTTCTTTACCTTTTTATAGCCTTTTTTAATTTTATAATCTTTATTATTATTATCTTTATTATTAATAATAATAATAATAATAAAAATAGCTTAAACTTAAGCTTAAAGAGTAAAGAATTTTTTTAAAATAGCTTTATTTAATTTAATACTTTTTATTTAGTATTTATAAGCTTATTTATTTTTTAAAATACTTAAAAGGCTGCTTTTAATACTGCCTGTAATTAGTATTATATATAGTGCAATGCTTTACTTCCTCTTGCACTAGTTATAGCTCCCCCTCCTTTTCTAGCCCCTATAGCCCTTATTTTAGTTATGCCTTTAGCGCCTGCTTTTATTATAATAGCCTTAATAATTATTATTCCTTTTATAATATAAAGAACTGGCCTTATGGCAACTATAAATAAGCATTTTAATATAAATTTATATACTTAAAGAGAAAGAAGAGCTTATATCTTTATAATCTTATATAATTAATTATATACCTATAGAATAAGTATACCTTAAGAGAGGGCCAGGCCTTTATAAGGCTTAGGCTAGTAATACTTTAGGTAAGGGCTAGGCCTTTATAAAGCTTAGGTTAAGCAAGGCTTAAGTAAAGCTTAAGCTTATAATATACCCTCCTTCCCTTTATATTATTTTTAAAAAGCCTTTAAGTAAATCTTTTTTATAAGCTAGGTAAAAGGAAAAATAATATAGCTTATAAATAATATTATTTATAATAAAAAGTGCTTAAGATTAATTAAGTTTTATAACTTAAGTTTTTTATAGTATTATAATATATAAAAAGGTATAAATATATACTTTAACTAGGTTAAGTAAGGTTTACCCTACCTCTTTATTATATAAAGTAGCTTTATTTACTTTTTTATAACCTTACTGCCTTAAAGTTTAAATTTTTTAAAAAAGCTTATTATTTTACTTTTTTACCTTTATAAAGGTAATTAATTAATAATTATAACCTTATTTTTAATATAATAATATATTTTTTTAACCCTTTATATAATAATTAATATTAATTAATATAATAGTTAATAACTTTTTTTTTATAAATATAATGCCTTTAAGTATAAAGATAATATTAATATATAATAAAGATACTAAAGGGCTATTAAGCCTTACTTAATTAAAAAAAACTTTAATAATAAAGATATATAGCCCTTAATATAAACTAATAATATATACCTTTTATATATTAAGTACTTAATAATTAATAAAAAGGTAAAGAAGTATATTCTTAAATATAGTTATAATTATAAAATATATCTTAATAAGTATTAATCTTATTCTTAAATTAAAAGCTAACTAGCAATAAACCTAACCTTATAGCAAGCGCTCTATAATCTACAATATATTATTAAGTAAGGTAGCTATATTCTAGTACTTGCTAGAGTAAAGGTAAAGGATATAAAGAGAGTAAAGGTAAAGTTATTTATTAAGTTTATAATACTTAAGTAAATATAAATAAAAATACTTACTATTACTTAATTAAACCTTATCTAGCCTTATTCTACTTATACCCTTAATATACTTATTATTTTAGTAAATAATATACTATTTATAAAAAAGGGAAGTAATATAATAATCCTAGCTAAAGGTAATATTAAAATACTTAAATAAAAGCAGCAGGTAGTATAGGCTATTAATATCTTTAATACTATATTTAATATATATTATAATTTATTAACCTTATAATAAATATTACTAACCCTTTATAATATTATTTTAAAAAGCTTAATAATACCCTTTAAAAAAATATTATTAAGTTTTATATTAATAATTAAAAGATATTTTAAGCTTTATTAAGTATAAGTAAGTATTATAGTAATTATAAATAGTAAGTAAGGTAGGGGTATAATAAGCCTGCCCTGCCCCCTTTTTAATAATAACTCCTCTTTTTACTACCTTTAAATAATAATAATAAAAAAAAGAATAAGTTTTATATACTAAAGAAAAAGGCTTAATATTAATAGGCTAAAGTAATATAACTATATAGTAATTAATGCCTGCTAGTATTAATATTACTAACTATACCTGCATTAAGATAGTATAAGTCTTTATTAATACTTAATATATTATAATTATTTTTTTTTATAATTAAGCAAGCATTAATGCTTATTATATTAATACTACCTTTATTTATTAAAGATAATAATAATAACCTGCCTATTTTTAATTTACCTTTTATTTAATAATAAAAGCACTTTTAATATTAACTAGCTATTATTATTATTATTAATATATTATTAAAAAAGTAATATTATTATATATAGCACTATTTATAGTATATTTTTATTATAGTTAGTTTAAGTTAAAAGTATAGTGCTTAAGGGAAATAAGTTTATTAATTTATATTACACTACCTTAAGCTACCTTAAATTAATTTAATACTATAATATTTTAAAATTATTTTAATAACTTTTATATAAGTATATTATAGCCTACTTATTTAACTAATACCTAGTGCTTTTAATTATAGCTATAGTAATTCTTAATTATTAATATATATTTTACTATATATTCTTTTACTAACTCTACTTAACCTTTTAAGTATACCTAGACTAAGCCTAGCTTAAAGTTTAAAAAGACTTAAGATAATAATAGGTTATAAGTAGCTCTTTTTATAAAGCTTATATAAAAGGTAGGGTAGATATTATTAAAGATATCTAGCTTTATAATAAAAAAAAAAGATTATTATAATAATATATTTTATATATAGTTAATTAAGTTTTTTATTAAAGTAGTTTATTTTAATATATTATAATAATAACTATACCTTATTACTAACTTAATAATATTTTATTAAATACTAGCTATAATTAATATTTTTTTATTAATATTATTAAGTAAAGGTTATTATAGCTTAAGCAAGCTTTATACCTTTTTTAAAATAATAAAAGAATATTATTACCCTGCCTTTTAAAAAGGTAATACTTACTATAGGTATATTTACTTATTAAATAAGGTTAATATTAAACTTATTAAAGAGGTTATTTAAGCTTATACTTAATATTAATAAGTTTTATTTATTAAGGGCAAGCTAGCAGGCTAGTAGGTGTTTAGGCTAGTTATATTATATAAAGGAGATTATAGTATATAAAATAGCTTAAACCTTTTAGTTAGCCTGCTTTATATTATTATTAATCTAAGGGTAGTAAGCTATAAAAAGGAGTTACTTAACTTTAATTAGTTTATAGAGTATTATTTAAAAATATCTTACTTAATCTAATCCTTTATTATTAATAATTTAAAAAAAAAACCTATAAAAATACTATTAATAGTTTTTAAAGCACTATATATAGGCCTTTATTAATATAAAGTATATTACCTTTAGCTAGATATATTTTAATAGCTTATTTATAATAACTATAAAAAATTTTAAGTTATTATTAATCTATACTAAGAGATTTATTATAAAGTCTATAAAGATCTACTTTTAAAATCTATTTATAATAAAGAGTAGTTATAAAAGGCCTTAGCATTATTTATATAATATATAGCTACTATAGTAATAATAATTATAAATAAACTATACTATAGACTGTAATATATTATCTTAATAATAAAAATATTAAAGTAAGTAAAAAGTAATATTCTTCTTTAAGTATTTTATTATAAAGAAGTTATATATATATTAAATAATAATAATAATAAAAGGATTTTAATTTAAGAGCTAAAGGCAGCTTTAATATATAAATATACTTTAAGCATTAATATTATAATCCTTTATTTACTCTTTAATTATTACTTCCTTAAAGAACTTCTATAAGCTATTATATATAATAGCTAGTTATTAATTATAAAATATATCTTTAATTATACTTTAATTTTAAAGCTCTTAAAGATAAGTATTTTAAAATAAGATAATACTTATTAAAAAGAGGGTATTATTTTTAGTAAAAATAAATAAAAGTAAAGTTAGCTTGTTTTTAATTAAGTTTTATATTATAATTATAAAGATACTTAAAGATAAAAAGATTTAACTTACTTAAGGTTTTTTAGCTTTATTTAATTATTAATATAAAAAAGTATTAAGCTGCTTTATTTATAATTTAAAATAAAATTAAAGATAGTAATTAAACTAGGAAAGGAGTTTAGCCTAGCAGGCTTACTACTTAAAGATTAACTAAAGGTAAAGGAAGTACTTTAAGTTCTTATAATTAATATATATATATAAAAGGCAAGCTATACTTTATAATTTAGCCTCTTAAGTATTTAAATAAAAAATAATAATAAAGAGCTTTTTATTATAAATAATATAATTTTATTTTATTAAAAAGAGAGGGGTAAAATAATATATAATTAAGTATAAGATATTATTTTTATTAAACTAAAAAAGGCACCCCTTAAAGGCTTATTTAAATAAATCTACTTTAAAGACTATATCTTTCTTAAGGTTTTATTAAGCTAAGACTAGGTATAAAATAAAGGCAGTCTTAAGTATATTAAAAACTATATTAGCCTTATTATTTTAAGTAAATAAAATATTCTTTTAAATAAGCTATATAAAAGGCTTTATAGTCTATATAAAGTTAAAGATAAATTTATAATAAAAGTTAATAAAGCTTAAAAAGCTTTAAATATCTTTAACCTATATAAAGGGTTCTTAATCCTTAATTATAATAATTTTCTTAAAGTTAAGGTAAATAAACTTACTTACTTAAACTATATAACTTAAGTACTTAACTTTTTTTATTATAAAAGTATATTTATTAATATTAATATTTAAGCTAGCTTTTATAAGCTTATATAAGGTAGCCTTAACCTTATATATATAATTTTTATAGCTTTTATTAAAATATATTAAGATATTATTTAAGTAAGCTATAATAAAATTATTAAAGGTATTTTTTAATATTTTATTAATATATTATTAAAAGGTAATAAGTATACTAGCTAGATTAAAAAGGATAACTAGCTATTTAAAGAGTTTAAACTAAGTTTAAAATATAATAAGGTATTCCTCCTTTTTTATAATTTATAGCTAGTAAAAGGCTAACTTAATATCTAACTTTATAAACTAATAAGCTTTTAAAAAAGAGTAAAAGGTTTTTTTTATTAAAGATAAGAGATAGTAATCTTATACTATAACTTTATTTAAGGTATAGTAATTAATATAAAACCTTTAACTACCTTTAGCCTTCTTAATAAGCAAGATAAAGGTAATTATTAAAAAAGAGCTAGTATAGATTTAACTTTTATTTATTAACTTAATAATTTAATATTAAATCTTAAGGAGGTGGTTTTATAGTATATTATATAACAGGCCTTAAGGTAGGTCTAGGTTATACCTATCTATATCTTTAACTAGCTAAATATAATAATTAAGCTAGCCTTAATAAAAAAGCAGCTTAAAGGCCTTCTTTTTATTAAAAAGGTTAATAAATTTATATAGCTTAATTAAAAGATATTAATAAAGCTCTTGCTAAAGGTTAATTAAAGCCTATAGTAAAAAAGGCTTAAGGGTAATATTAAGGATTTATATAATTTTCTATAAGCTAGTAGTTAATAAAGTAACCTTTATATTATAGTAATATATTTTATAATAAACTAATACTATATATACTAATCTTAAAATATATATAATTAAAAGATTATTTTATTATTAAGTAGTTTTTAATATTATAAAGCTAGTTATTAATTTAATAATAATTATATATTAATTAAGGTTTATTTAAATACTATAGTGTTTTATTTATAGCAAGCTTAAGATAGTATTTTTAAAAAGGCTTAAGATAATATAAAGTAATATTAAGTACTACTACCTATCTATATTTATTATACCTTTAGTAATTTATAAAATCTTAAAACCTATATATTTATTAATAATAATAATTAAGGTCTATATAGTAAGTATTTATATTACTTTTATATTTAATTTTTAAATAGCTTTATTATTAATAACTTTATAATAATTATACTTATTATTAATTTATATATTTAAGAATTTTTAATTATTAAAAAGTATTAATATAAAGAAAAAAAGCTTATTTATATATTATAATATTTTTTATATTTTTTTTATTATAATTAAAAAGGTAGTTTATATTATAGCTATAGTAAGGTTAATATACCTTTAAAAAAGACTTAACTTAAAGGCAGGGCATTTCCTTTCTTACCTTTATCCTTTTTTTATTCTTTTTACTTACTACTATTTAAAATATAAATAACTATTAGCCTAGTTACTAGCTATATAAAGTAAGCTATAATAAAGTATATTTTAGCCTTATAGTAAATATATTTACCTCTTTAATAATATTTAATAAAGATATTAAGCAATACTTATTAAGCTTATAAATAATTATTTAAAAAGTTAAACTATTGCTTTTTATAGCTTTATAATTTTTATTTTAAGTATTTTTTAAGTATAAAATATAATTTAATAAAGTTTATACTAATTATAGGTAAGTCTTTTTCTATATTTATAGCTCTCTTAGCCTAAAGGTAATAGCCTTTATTATAAAAATAAAACTATTTTTTAAAGTAATAGGTTTTAAGCTTTATAGTAATAGCTTAATAAATATTAACTACTATATAATAATTATTTTATAAAATACTATATTTTAAGCTATAGTTTTATATTTTTAAAAAAAGTGCTTAGTAAAAGCAGGCTAGCTTAATAATATTATTTTATAATAACCTACTAGCTAAAGCTAATTTTTATTTAAAATAAATAAAAAATATAATAAAAGATTTATTATTATATTATATAATATATTTAAGTTTTATTTAAGTAATCTTTTAATAATAAAGGTTAGTAAATATAGATATAAAGTATTTTAAAAATTTTTTTAAAATATAATTTTTAAACTTTAAGGTAGATTTATAGTATATTATAATTAAAAAGTATATATCTTTAGTAAAGTTTTATTATAAAAAAATAAATAAATCTTTATTAATCTTAATAAACTCTTTATTAATAGCTAGCTTATATATTATAGTATATTTTTAAGTAAAGAATATAGCTAGGTTATTATTATAAAGGTCTTTAACTAAAAGCAGCTTGTATTAAACTAGTTTTTATATATTATCTATATAAAGTGCAGGTAGGTTATAAAATAAGTTAAGTAAAGGCACTTTAAGCTATTAATTAGCTATATTCTATTATTAAGCTATTATTTATTATAGTAATACTATTTTATAGTATATTATTATAACTATATATAATAGTTTTTTTATTATAAAGATAGCTGCTTTACTTATTAATATTAATATTAAATTATTTTTATTTATTATTTTTAAAGTATATAAATTATAAAGAATTAGCTTTATAATAACTATAAATAAGTATTTTAATATAAATTTATATACTTAAAGAGAAAAAAAAGCTTATATCTTTATAGTCTTATATAGTTAGTTATATATTTATAAAATAGGTATACCTTAAGAGAGGGCTAGGCCTTTATAAGGCCTGGGCTAGTAATACTTTAGGTAAGGGCTAGGCCTTTATAAGGCCTGGGTTAAGCAAGGCTTGGGCAAAGCCTGAGCCTGTAATATATAGTGCCTTTAGCACTTATTCCTGCCTTAATTACCCTAGCCCTAGCTTTAGTCTTCCTAGCTATTATTGCACTAGTTTTTATAATCCCCCTAGCCCCTCTTACTCCCGCTCTTATTCCTACTCTTGCTCCTGCTTTTATTCTTATATTTATAAATACCCCTCTTTATAATAATAATAATAATAATAATAATAATAAAAATAATAATAATAATAATAATATTAAAGATAGTAATAAAAATAAAGATAATAAAGATAATAATAAAGATAATAAAGATAATAAAGATAATAAAGACTATAATAATAATAATAATAATAATATAATAAATAATAATAGTAATAGTAATAATAATAATAATAATAATAATAATAATAATAATAATAATAATAGTAATAGTAATAATAATAATAATAATAATAATAAAGATAATAATAAAGATAATAATAAAGATAGTAATAGTAATAAAGATAGTAATAATAATAATAATAATAATAATAATAATAATAATAATAATAATAATAATAATAATAATAATAATAGCAATCCTGCCCCTATAGCACTAGCTACTCTATGCCTACTTTACTATCCTTATTATTTAAAATACTTAAAAAGTATTATTATTAATAAAGGTAACTTTTTTTAATATATCCTTACTATAAGCTAATCTTATTAATACTAAAATTACTTTACCTATAGGCATTAATGCCTATTAATATAAGCTTAATTCTTTTTATTTAATCTTTTTTTTATTTAATTATAAGCTTTTAGACTTATATAATTAATAAGCCTAGCTTAAGTTCTTTAAAGTATTATAAAAAAGAGAGATACTATAGTAAGTTACTTTATTTATATTAAATAAAAGCTTAAAAAATAATTATTAAGTAAAAGATATAGTATTATTATTTAGCCTTAAGGTTTATAATAAGCTTTATTTAAGTAAATAATAAAGACTATTTATTAAATAGTCTAGTAAAGCAGGCCTTACTCTTTAATACTATAATAATATATATTAAGGCATGTACTTTATAAATAAGGCTAGGAGAGTTCTTATTGGTTAATAATGGCTTATAAGGCGCTAGTTTATTAAGTTTTCTTTTTTTTTAATTTTTTATATAATTTCTAGCTAAAAGGGTTAAAGTGCTTTAAATTTATATTCCTATACTTCTTTTTACTATTTTAAGTTTTTCTTTAATAATCTCTTTACTTTTTTTTTATTTTTTAAAACCTTTAAATTTAATAAAGCCTTAAAGTATTTAAATTATTAATATAGAAAAGCTTTTATAAGCTTATTAAAGAGTATCTTCTATAAGGTTAAATATAAGACTTTAAAAGCTTTATATTAATACTCTTAATATAGCTATATATTTTATATATCTATATAATAAAGGTAAGTATTAATCTTTTTATTATCTTTAAGTATAAGATATATTATTTATTAATTATTATAGTTTATATTTTAATTTTCTTTTAGGTTAAAGTATATTTTATTAAAAAGGCACTATAGACTTATTATTTTTTTTATTATTATTAATAAAGTAAGTAGTTTAGTCTTAATTATTAATATATTAACTATACTTTAATAAATAATACTTTATATAATTGATTTATTGGATAATATTATAAAATATTTTTATAAAGATTTTTTAATCTTAATATTATTAATAAATAATGCATTACTTAAAGCAGTTACGACTTATATTTTACTAATCCCTTTATATTAAAGAGTTAAGTGCTTTTATATAAATAAATAATAAATAAGCTAATTAATAACCTTATAGTGCTTAAGTCCTAGATTAATAATATATCTTATTAATATAACTA
This sequence comes from Trichoderma cornu-damae, assembly GCA_020631695.1. Taxonomy (NCBI): domain Eukaryota; kingdom Fungi; phylum Ascomycota; class Sordariomycetes; order Hypocreales; family Hypocreaceae; genus Trichoderma; species Trichoderma cornu-damae. The sequence goes on from CM036087.1 coordinate 3,286,399, forward strand.
CTATAAAAGCTATATTAAGTCTTATTAAGATTACTATATAAAGCACTAATCTAACCTTTTCTTAATAGTTTTTAATCTTTAAAGTAGTAGCTTAAAAGCTATTTTTCTTAAAAAAAAGTATAAAAAGGGGAATTATAAAATATTAATTTTCTTTATTTAAATTAAACTTTTAAGTAACTTTTTATATATATACTTTATATAATAAATATATCTTATACTTAAAATATTTATAAATAATATTAATTCTTAAGAACCATTTTACATCACCCCTTTTATAAAGCTTATATTTCCTCTTTAATATACTTACAAGCCTATTAAATAAAGTATAGTTATATTTATAATATATAATAAAAATATTATTTATAAAGAAATAAAAAAATAACTTTTAATCTTTTAAATAATATAAACAGGGCTTTTTTATACTAAAGATTAGCCTTAATAAGCATAAGGTTATTATAAACTCTTTAAACTATAATTATAATAAATCTTAAAGTTTATAAAAAGCTTTTTTAAGCTTAATAAACTTATTAAGCAGCTTAAAACCTAGTAGTATTTTATATATAACTAGTGTGCCTTGCTTATTTTTTATTATATTTAAAAATATATTTTTAATATTAAACTATTTAAGCTTTAGGTTAAATCTTATAGCTAAGGCTATAAATACTTAAAATAAGCATGCAATAAGTATTATAGTATAGGTTTTTTAAATAATTAAGCTTTCTTAAAGGTCCTCTTTAACTATAAGTTAAGCTTTATACTTTATTAATATTTTAGCTTAATTAAATTTATATATAAATACTTATTTTAATAATAAAGGTATTAACTTAGCTTTTAATTTCTTAATTTTTTTTTAAGTTCCTTTATAATATAGGGCTTTAATTTCTTTATATATAGCTTTAATAAACTAATCTTTTAATAAGTACTTTATAAACTCTCTTTACCTTTTTAACAGCTTAATTAAATCTTTTAACTTAATAAAAAGCTTACTTAATATTATTACTAGCCTTAAGGTATATTTTTAATATATTATTACTTTAAGTATAATAAGTATTATTTACAAGCTTATTAAATTATTATTTTTTAATATTTATTAATTAAGTAAAAGATTATAGATATTTTTATTTAAAAGCTTATTAAGTATAGTATATATATTATTAAGCTTATTTTTTTTTTATTATCTTTTTTTAAAAAAGAAAAGCTTGCTTACTTAAACTCCCTCTTTTTATAGCTTTATACTTTTATATAAAGCTAAAGAAAATACTTTAGTTAAGATAATATATTTTAATTACTATATTATTAAGCTTTATTTATATAGAATAGTGATTTTATAAAGTAAATTATTTACTTTTTAAGCTATATTTTTTTATTATTCTTAAGGTAATAAAAGATCTTTTTCTTTATCTTTATTAATCTATAGTCTAGTTAAAGATAGTAAGTAATTTATTTTAAGTACTATTTATAATATTAATATACTTATTTAAGCCTTTTATAATTAATATTATATATTAAAATAATCTTATTTTAGTATTTAATAAAGTATTCTTAATCTTAAAGTTTTATAATATTTAAGGGGTTTTAAGCTTTTAAAAGGCTTTCTTAAGCTTTTAAAAGCTACTACCCTTAAGATTATTTACTTTAAACTTTCTTAAGTAAGGTTATTTTAGTATAAGTAAGTACTTTCTTTAAGTTTTATAAATTCTACTTTATTATCTTTTACTTTATAAAATAGTTTATTTTATTTTATAATTATTTATATATTTAAGCTTTTTAGCTTAAGTTAATAAAAGCAAGACTTATTAAAGGTTATATTCTTTATTATTAAGATCTTTTTAAAGTAAAGGATTTAAATTTAATAAATATTAATAGCTTAATAATTAATTAAATACTTAATAATCTTTTTAAAGCTGACTTTATATAATCTTTTTTTTTTTTTACTTTATAATTATATTATAATATATATATATAGTAACTATAGGTATATAGACTGCTTTAATTAAGCCTTAAGTTAGTAATATACTCTTAAATTTATAAAAAAGCATGCCTTTAAAAATATTTTTTTAGCTTATTAATTAATAAAATTATTTTATTTACTCTTAAAAGGCTTATATTAATTAAATATATAGTAGTTTTTAAGCTTTTTAACTATAGCTTTATAAAAAGCTTTATATTATTAAGTATCTTAATAAACTTATTAATTACTTCTTAACCTGCTTATTTAAAGCTACTATTTAGCTTATATATAAAAAAAGGTATAAGCTTTAAGATTATACCTTTAATATTTAATTAATATTAAAATTACATTTTATTTATAATTATAATAATAACTTGCTTATTATCTTGCCTTACTTTATAAATATATATATAAAATTATCTTTTAACTATATATTTATAATAAAATAATATATTAAAAATAGTTTTTAATTCCTTATTTAATAATAATATAGTATATAACTATCTACTATATTTATCTTTTATAATAAATAACTAATTTACTTTACTAAACCTTAGTAAGTAATTTTATAGATCTTAATATATATATTAAAAAGGCCTTAATATATAATATTTAAATTATTGATATAAAATATACTTTATTATAAATAATATTAAGTATACTTTATATTTAATTTTCTTTATACCCTTAATTTAAATATTTCTAGTATTATATATAAAGCTTTTAAGTATATAAAAGTTTAAGTAGCCTGCCTTAAGATATTATAATTCCTTTATATTATAATAAAGAATTAATAAATCTTTAGTTAATCTCTTGCTTTATACTTTTTACTTTACTTAATTATTTACTATAGTAAGTATAAAAATATAATCTATATATAGTATTATTTCTTTATTAAGGTTTAAAGTATAAAAAGATAATAGTTTATATTTAAGGAATATTAAGCCTTGCTTTTTAATTAAAAATACTAACTTTATATTTTAATTAAGGGTTTTAAAGTAAAGTAAGTAATTAAATCTTATATACTATATATTTACCTTCTTAACCTTAATCTTAAAGATAATATTAATATAAAATCCTTTAATTATTATTATATTATTAAGTATAAAATCCTTTATCTTTAATCTATAAGCTTTATTAAAAATATTTTTAAATTTATAAATACCCTTTTTAAATACCTTAATTTAGTTAATACTTACTTTAACCTAGTTTTTATTATTATATAATATAAAGCTTTTTAATTTAAAGAGGTTTTAGTTAGTAATAAGGTATATAGCTTTATAAATATTAAAGACTATATTTATATTAAGTTTATAATTATTATTTATAAATATATTATAAACTCTTAAGGTATTTATAATATTTATAATCTTAAGGTCTATAACTATAGTAATAATAGCTTTAAAGAAGTTATCTTTTTAATTAAATCCTTTTTTATTAATTAAGGTCTTAACTAGGTTTTAATTAAGTTTCTTTAATTTTAAGTAAAGGCTATTTTACTTAAGGTTATTAAATACTTAATAAGTAATATTATACTATATATTTAAAGGGTTCTTATTATTTATAAAGTATAATTTATCTTTTATAAATATATATTTAAAGATCTTATAGTCTTTAAAGGGCTAAAAATACTTTACTTTATTAATATAATAAAGGTAAGTATAAGTCTTTTTCTTTTTATCTTCTCTTACTTAACCTTTTTTATTTAAGTATTTACTTAATATAGTATATACTTTTATATACTTTTTTTAATAATTATTAATAATAATTAAAAAAAAGTTTAATTTATAATTCTTTAATATAAAAATAATTAATTAATTATTATTTTCTAGCTTAAAAAGCTTATTATACTTTATTTTTACTTAAGTAAGTATAAAATATACTTTAATTATATTTAAGAAGTTATTAATTATAAAATTTCCTTTAATATTAAAAATTTTATAAACTATAGCCTTTATATAAGCTTAAGACTATATAATATATTATACTTTTAGTTTAAAGTTTATATACTTAACATCCCTTAATACTAAGTAATACTCTTATTAAATAGTCTTTTTTAAGCTTAATTTACTTAAAGCAAGCTTTTTTTTTAATTATATTATAATTTAGTATATAGTAAATATTATATAGTCTAGATATTTAATTATAAATGCAGCTATAGTACCTTTATAAATATTATTATTAACTATTTAATTAATTTAATTTTAAATTACTATATTTACTTTTTTAATATTTATAAAGCATGCTTATTTTAACTATATATAGTTATATAAATCTTTTATAATTTAAAAGATTTATTTTAATTTAATATTTTTTACTTTAATATTAAAAATATATATTATTTAAATATATACTTTTTTAATTATTAAAAGCTTTTTAAGCTTAAGATTATTATTTACTTACTTAAGTTTATTTAAGTTAATATATTCTTAAACTCCTTAAGTAATTACAAAATTATAAAGTATTATAAACTACTTAACCTATTTTATAGATAAGTCTAGCTTAATCTAAGCAAGGGAATTATTAATTTTTATATTATTTATATTAATTACTTTATTATAGTTATTTTTAAAAGTTTTTAGTATTTTATAATACTACTTAAGCTTATAATTATTAAAAAGAGTAGATTGGTTAAAAAGAGCTTAAGAAGATAGATTTAAAAAAGCCTTAAATAAAATAAAGGAAATAAGTACTATAAGGCCTATAAATAATTATAAAGGAGTCTTTTTATTTAAGAGACTAAGCTTTATCTTAATAAGGCCTAGCGCCTTAAGCATATATTATATAAAAGATATGCTCCTTTAGTGTATAATAAGCACTATTTTCTATAATAATTAATAAAAAAAAATAAAAAAATTAAGCTTATTTTAATCTTAAGTTTAGCACTTAATAATTAATAGTAATTATATATTAAGGTTATAATAACTTAATATTAATTCCTTTAGTTTACTAGATTATATTAATCTATTAAGTCTATTTAAAACTATCTACTTATTTACTAATTTCCTTTATCTTTATAAAAGTTATTATTATTAATTAATAATCTTAACTTAAATAAGTAGATTAACTTAATAAATATATTTATTTACCTAGACTAGTTATTATAATACTACCTAGCTTACCTTAGCTAATTTAACTATATTAAATATAGTGCTCTTGCTATTATTAATATATTTACTATACTTTTATCTAGTTAAATAAGTAGATAGGTAGACATCTTGCAAGGTATTTAAAAAGTTGCTCTAAAGCTAGTAATAATAACTATTACTAAAGGGCTTTTTTTATTAAAACTTTAGTATAAATAGTCTAGTTTAATAACTAGATTATTTAAGTATAATAAAGGCCCTTTAGCTATTAATAAACTAAGAAAATCTTAACTAAAAGAATCTTAATAACCTTACTAACCCTTTACTCCTTTTTATATTATTATATAGTATTATTAATAAATAATTATTATAATAACTATCTTTATAATTAATAAAAATAAATAATAAACTTAAATATAAAACTAAATATATAACTAAAACTAATATACTTAAATATAAAGTGCCTTTATTTAATATAATATTATTTAAACTTAAATATAAAGCTAAACCCCTTTATTTATATATAAAAGTAATATTATTAATTATACTTTATATATTTAAGACTTTTAGTAAGTATAATTATAATTCTTTTAGCTATATTATACACCCTGCCCCCCCTCCCTCTTTATTTTAATCTTTTATTATATATAGATTTATTAATATATAGATATACTAAAGGACTATACTAATTAAATATCTTAACCTTTACTTAAGATTAATAACTACTTAAATATACTTTATTTTAATAACTTTATTACTTATAATAAATATATTTAATTATTTTAATTTACTTTATTAAAGGGTATAAATCTTATTACCTACTTTTAACCCTATACCCCCCTTTTTTTTTTATATACTAAAGATAATAAAAGATAATACTTAATAAATATTAAGTCTATCTATAACCTTATTAAATAAATAGTTTAATTAATTATTTAATTACTTAATGCAGGCAGTATAATTAATTAATAATATACCTTAATTATTTTAAGATTTATAAAAGCTAATTAAAATTAATTTTTTTAACCTTAATATTATTAATAATTAAGTTAATAAAGATATAGTAATTTAAAATAATATAAATTAATTTACTAAAGGTATTTATAAAAATACTATAAATTAAAATAAAATTAATAATATATATACTAACCTTCCCTAGCTTTTATATAGTCTAGCCCTTTATTAATAAAGATTACTTTTATAATTAAAAAAAAATATTATTAAAATATCTATTAATACCTAAATCCAGGCCCTTTAATAATAATTCTACCTTAATTAAGTAAATATAGTATAAGTATTAATATAATAATAATATATTAATACTAATTGCTAAAATAGTAAGGATATTTATCCTTAAGTAATAAAATTTTTTTATATTACTTAAGCAGCAGGCTTTATTACTTTTAGTTAATAACTTATATAACTATATTTATATATTAATCCTAGTCTTTATAAATTAATCTTTAAACCTTATTTATTAATAATAAAAATTAAATATTTTAAGTATTTAAAAAAGAAGTAGTAAGCATGCTATATAGCCCTTTTTAATAAACCTATAAATAAACTACCTTTAAGTACCTACATGCTTTATTAATAATATTAATTAGCCTTTTTTATAGTATTTTATATTATTAATAATAATCTTAATATAGTATACTTTAAATAATACTATAATAATACTTAAGATAACCCTTTACCTAGTAATTAAGAATCCTTTAGCTATAATATAATTAATAATACTAAATAATTTCATCTTTATAAAAGTATACTTATTAATTAAGGCAATTTCTATAGTAATAACCAAGAATGCTTACTAAATAAATAAAGATATAGCTAAAGTTATAATAATATTTATAAAAAAACTTTTTAATAATAAAGCAAATTATAAAACAGGCAGCCTAAATAAAATAATTACTAGCAATTTTATTAATAATTAAAATTTATAAATAATATTAATACTACTAATTAATTAAAGAATATATATATTAATATTTATAATAATAAAGCTTAAAAGGTTAAGGTTAACTTAAAAATATAAAGTTATTAAGTTATTAAGGAGTTTAAAGACTTTAACTATAATAATCTTTATATAGATATAAATATAAACTATTTTTATTATATTTATTCCCCCTTTATAATGCCTAAATATAGATTAAATAAACCTGCTTAATTAATCCTGCCCTTTAAGCCTTATTAATAATAAAATATTATAAATAAACTACATTAATATATATATTATAAATATAATTAATAATTTTTATTATAAAGGATACTTATAATTTATATTTTTTTTAATACTTATTAACCTTATTAATAATAATTAAATAAAATAGCCCTAGCCTTACTAGCCCCCCTTTATACAACCCCCCTTACCTTTTAATAAAACTAGGTTATTAAGGCACAGCCTAACCTAGTTATTAATACTTAACTAGATATATATATGCTAAAGTTAACTTAAAATTTAACCTAGATAATCTAATTATAATAGTTATTATTAATATAGGTTGTTTTAATGTAATTATTAATAAAGACTAATTATGCTATTACTTAATTAATATAGAATACTTTACCCTTAATAAGCTTAATTATATAAATATTATTAATAATCTTATTATTATAATACAAAAAGCCTAGTTTAACTTTTATATAATAAAATATTAAAATAATACTTTAATATAAATATACTTTTATACTAAAGCTTAAATTAAAAAATACCTTAAACTTAATATACTTATTAATAATAACTTTATATATTACTATAGCCTAAACCTAGTAATAACTAAAAATAGTCTATATATTAAGTCTATATATAGTATAATAATACCTATATATATTAATTAAAAAACTAACCTTATTAATAAAAGAGTTATTATTATTAAAACTATAGTAATCCTGCTTTATAGTTTAGCTTAAGTAAAGGTTTATTATAAAAAACTTAAAAAGTATAATCTTTATAATACTATATAAATATATTATTTTATATTAAAGGTTATAGGTATAATAGATTATATTTATACTATAGATACCTTAAGGGTAGACTATAAGTATAGTTAAGTACTAGTAATTAATTTTACTAATTCTTTACTTATACTTTACTAAAAGTAAAGAGTAGGCTCTTTAGCTAATTATAATAATAATAATTATTTTATAGTATTTAATATATAAGCTTAAATACTTTAAAAATATATAAATAGCTATTTAGCTATAGATATTATATTAATAAAGTTAATAAAAATAGTAATATTTATAATAAATACCTAAGTTAATAATTAATAATAATCTACTATAATAAATAACTATACTCCTTTAAAAAAATAAGGCATAATAAAAAAACTATTTAACTTAAAAAAATAAACCCTGCCTAGCAGTATTTATATCTTTAATAATAACTTAATAAAAGTAAATATAATATAGTATATTATAAAGAAGTATAATATTTAATAAAACTAAAGCATTATCTTTATACTAAAAGAAGATAAAATAAAAATTAACTTTATTAATAATTAATAATATTAAAAAATATTAACTTATACTTATTCTTTAAGTATAAAGGACTATAAGTTTTTTAATAAAATTATAAATATATTATATACCTAAGGCTAAGCTAGCTAAATAAAGCAGCTAATATTATTTAACTACCTAGTCTTTATAGTTTAGTAAATAATTAATAATATTAAAAAGGATTGTATAGTAGTTAACCTATAGTTATTAAATAAGATTATAATACTTAATATATACCTTATTCCTTTATAAAAAGAGATTATTATATTATTATAAAGAAAATAATATATTATAGTACTAGATATATTTATATTTTTCTATTAATTACTTATTTATTCTTACTATAAAGATTATATAGTTTTAATTAGTCTATATAGACTAAAGATATTATATATAGTTATTATAAAATATAAAAACTTATTTTTTTTTACTTAATAATTTATAAATTAAAAACTTTACCTATATTAAGATTTTATTTATACCTATATTAATAATATTATTATTTTTAATAATATATTTATAAATTATTATTACTACTTAAAATAAATCTTTATACTATTTATATAACTCTACCTTATTATTTCTTTATTAAAATCTTTTTATACCTACTTATTAATTTAATTATTAAGGTTTAAGGTTAATGCCTTAAGATTAATAATAACTTAAGAATATATAAATAGCTTAATAAAGATTTAAATATTAATAAACTTAGCTAATTTAAAAATATACTTAAGAATAACTACCTTTTTATATTAATTTATTTATTATTTTTAATATAAGGCTGCCTTATTAAAGGCCTATAAAATATAATTACTAGCTTAACTATAAAAAGAGGGTTAAAAGATTAATAAAATAAATAAAAAAGCTTATTACTTTAAGCTTTAAAAAGTAACTTTTAAGCCTACTATAATAAAGTAAGATATATTTATTATCTTATAATAATAGTTAATAACTTAACTTTAGTTATATTATTATAATTTAATATAGCTAACCTTTTTTAAATTAAATATTAATAATAAAGGTATAAGACTATTTATTTTTTACTTAAAATATAATTAATAAATACCTTTAATAATATTATAATAGTAAATATAGTTAGTAATATTTCTTAGCTATTTATTAACCCTAGCTAAGACTTAATACAAGCTTACTAAACTTAAAGTTACATGCCTTATTTAAGCATACTATAAACTATAAACTATAATTTAATTATATTATAAACTTATTAAAGTCTTAATAAATTATTAAGCTATAAAAGGTATTATAAGCTATACTATAATAATAATATTTAACCTTATTAAAGCTAACCAGCAGCTTATATTAATATTTATTTACTTAAGTTAATATTAATTAAAGGTTTATTATATCTTAAAGAAAATAAATTTAATTTTAAATACCCTATCTTAACTTTTTATAGCACTAGATCTAAATAAATCTAAACTAGTACTTAAAGTAAATAAATTAAATAATATTTAGTAAAATAATATCTATTTTATTACTATAATAATTATTATTAGTAATACTTTAAAATAAAAAAATAATAAAGTTATAAAGATAATAAGCACTTTAATATTATTATTAATATTTTAAATATTAATATTAAAAAACTAGTCTAGCCTTTAATAAAAAGTTATAATAAACTTATTAAAATACTATTCTTATATAAAGATAGCTTAATTTATTATTAAGATATTAATAATTATTAATTCCTTTATATTTTATAAAACTATATCTAGGATATTCAATAAATAATATATAATAATTAATTCTATACTAGTTTATAAAAGATAATAACTGCCTTAAATAGTCTTAGTATACTATAAATTATAAAAATAGTATAAAAATATATCTCTTACTGCCCTTAATATTTAATAAATTAGATAAATACTTAAAAATTAATAAAAGAACTTTAACTTATTTAAAGTAAAGCTTAATTATATTATATAGTTATTATAAACTTTATTATTAACTTTTTATTAAAAACTTTATATTCTTTTTAAAGACTGCCTAATTATAACTATAACTTTAATACTATAATAATAATAATATATAAATAGTTATATAAGTTTATTTTAATATTAAGATTAATAAAATATATAGCTTAATAATAAGTAACTATATACCTTTATATATTATTACTATATAATTAAAGCATTTTTAAAATTATTATTAATAATAAGGATAGAAAATTTATATTAGATTTCTAGCAGGCGCTTTTTTTAATATTTAATACTAAGCTTATAGTTAATATAAGCTATTACCTTTAAATAAATAAGGCATTTAAGAAAAAGAACTAGATAGTAGAGATAGCTATTTACTACTATATAGCTATATTTAATATTCTATAAATAAAAATTATATTAATACTATAGTTTAGCTTAAATAATATTTATAATATATTTATAAAGTATAGTCTTAATAAGCTTATATTAAGCTTTAAACCTTTAAGAGTAATAGATATAATTAAGATAAATACTTACTTAAATTAAAATACTTTAAATACTCTTTAATAATTATTTATTAAAGATATAAAATATTTAATTAAAAAGGCAGCTATAAATATTAAATACTTTTATAATAAATATTATTACTTTATAAACTTTAAACTTAATAAAAAGGTATACCTTTAGCTTTATAAAGGCTATAACTTGTTAAAGAAGCCTTTAAAGAAATAATTATAGTAATATATAGGATTATTTAAAATACTTAAAAAAATTAAATTATTAATATATTAACTTAAATTACTTATTAAGTAGTATATATATAATATAATATCTATAGTATATTTATATCTTAGGCCTTAGATTAATAACCTTTATTAATAATAACCTATATTACTAAAGGCTATTATAATTAATAATAATCTATAATAAAAAGTATAAAAATTAATTAAGTAATAATTAAATAAATATAGTTATTATTTATAAATTAAGTATTTTATTTAATAAAAGAATTATAGGTATAAAGAAGATTAATAAATAAAGAGAAGAGAATTAATATAAATAGTAAAGGAGTTGGTTAAGTAGTTTAAATTAATTAACTTAATAATTAAGCTATATTTAAATATATTAAAAACTATAAAGGCATTAATAATCTTAAAAATAAATATCTAGGTAATGCTGCTTACTAGATAGGCATTACCTTAAGTAGTTATTAATACTTTTTAAATTTATTATTAACTTAACTAGCTGCTAGGTATTTAAGCAGTAATAGAATTTTTTTAATAAAAACTCTTAAATATAAATTTCTTACTTTATTATCTTACTCTTACCTTTATAAACTTTTTACTTTACTTTTACCTTTAAAATTTTTTATTAATATTTATATTATTAATATTAATAATAACTTAAATTATTATATACTAGCCTAAATAATTATTTTATTATTTATATTTATTATACTTTATTAAAAATATTTTAACTTAATTATATATATTATACCTCTTTTCTCTTTATTTAATATTAAACTAGATAATAAGTTTAAGAAATTAAAGAAAGGCTATTAAGGCCTAAATATAATAAATATTATAATATTATTAAAAAAGGATAAAATATAATATTATAAAGTCTTAATAAAGGGTGTTTTTTAAATAATTAATCTTAATTTAACTTAATACCTTGCTTACTTTATAGTCTATATTATTAAATATATAATAATAAGTATACTAAAAGCTACTACCTAGTTATCTTAAGGTAGTTATTAAGATATAGCTATAAAAGTAAAGCACTTAATAATATAGATAGAACTTATAGAATAATATTATATCCTTAATGCATTAAGTATTATAGTAGTAATTATTATTAAATATATATAAAAGATTAATATTAATAATATAAATAATATAATAAGTGCCTTAATTTAATATAAAGTATTTAAGTTTATTTATATTTTAATTAAAAACTTTAATATATACCTTAATAAAATACTATAAATTAATTAAGTATAGCTAGCAATAAGTAGTAATTTAATAATAAGTATTAATAATAATATAAATAAACTATTTACTTAAGATAAATAAGTAAAAGTCTTTTAAGTTATAGCTAGTATAAATAAAGATAATAATAATTAAAATATAATAAGCCTTATATTAATCTATTAATAATATAAAGCCTTTAAAATATAATAATAAAAGTTATTATTATTATTATTAATTATTATAATTATAAAGATAATTATTAACTATAATAAAGTAATTAAATATATAATTAAATAGATTATATTTATCTATATATAAAAATAAAGTAAGGAATTAAATAACACCTTTAATAATATCTTAACTAAATAAATTATTAAGGTGCTTTTACTAAATATTAAGCTTTAGATAGAAAGCTGGATAATTTAAGTTAATAAATTATATATTATAATATAGTTAATAAATACTATAAAAGACTTATTAAAATATAAATAGATCTATTTATAAAAGATATTAAGGCTAGTGTTATAGTTAGATAAGGGATTAATAAATATTATTATTAATAATCTTAAAAAACTTATTTTAATAAATAAATTATCTACTACTATAATTTAATAATAAATTTATATAGTTATAGATTAATTTAAAAGCTATGCTAGATATATAAAGAATTAATAAGATTGCTATATTATATAGAAGATAGATAATATTATCTAATTAGTTAATAAAGGGATATTAATTATTATAGACTAATTAATAAATATAGAAGGATCTATTAAGGTATTAAAGCAAACTTACTTTATAGCTTTTACTTAAATATATTAAGATATTATTAAGGTAGGCTATAATAAAGTTATTAAAGGTATCCTTTAATATTTTATTAATATATTATTAAAAAGTAGTAAGTACACTAGCTAGGCTAAAAAGGATAACTAGCTATTTAAAGAGTTTAAATTAAGTTTAAAATATAGTAAGGTATTCCTTCTTTTTTATAATTTATAGCTAGTAAAAGGCTAACTTAATATTTAACTTTATAAATTAATAAGCCTTTAAAAAAAAGTAAAAGGTTTTTTTTATTAAAGATAAGGGGTAGTAATTTTATACTATAACTTTATTTAAGGTATAATAATAAATATAAAATCTTTAATTATTTTTAGCCTTTTTAATAAGTAAGATTAAGATAGTAATTAATAAAGAGCTAGTATAAATCTAACCTTTATTTATTAACTTAATAATTTAATATTAAATCTTAAAAAGGTAGTTTTATAGTATATTATATAATAAGCCTTAAGGTAGGTCTAGGTTATACCTATCTATATCCTTAACTAGCTAGATATAATAATTAAGCTAGCTTTAATAAAAAGGTAGCTTAAAGGCCTTCTTTTTATTAAAAAGGTTAATAAATTTATATAGCTTAATTAAGAGATATTAATAAAGCTTTTATTAAAGGTTAGTTAAGACTTATAGTAAAGGAGACTTAAAGGTAATACTAAAGATTTATATAATTTTTTATAAATTAATAATTAATAAGGTAATCTTTATATTATAATAATATATTTTATAATAAATTAATACTATATATATAGATCTTAAGATATATATAATTAAGAGATTATTTTATTATTAAGTAGTTTTTAATACTATAAAGCTAGCTGCTAATTTAATAATAATTATATACTAGTTAAGGTTTATTTAAATACTATAGTATTTTATCTATAGTAAGCTTAAGATAGTATCTTTAAAAAGGCTTAGGATAATATAAAGTAATATTAAGTATTATTATTTATTTATATTTATTATACCTTTAGTAATTTATAAAATCTTAAAACCTATATACTTATTAATAATAATAATTAAGGTTTATATAATAAGTA